>VDFB02317957.1:0-27769 GCA_007258455.2 Sequoia sempervirens | reverse complement strand
AACCTATGTGCTACGAAAAAATGCGGTGGTTTATTGTCAGAAGTGTGCCAAACCTGGACACCTTATTTTTGACTGCAAGTCTTCCTTTAATAAGGACCCTAACAAAGGGGTCTCTTTTGCTCCTTCCGGTCCTGTTCCTGGGAGTATTGACTTGTCCGAAGGTTGTGTTACTCCTTTGTCTGGAGTGTCTGAATTTCCCAGCCAGGAGGCTCCAATTTTGGAGTCAGGAGCCAACGTTGAACCCCCTATCCCAGGAGATCCTGCTCCTGGGTCTAAGACAAAGATCAGTCTGGCTGAGGGTCTTGCAAAGATGTCCTTAACTGAGAAAGTGGCTAATGTTTTTGTGTTGAAAGTAGATAATCCTACTTCTAACACGACTTTTGAGGATGAGGTTCTTGCTGGTGGTGCACTGTTAGAGGTGGCTTCTACTGGAACTAGTGAGACTGTTGGTGAAGAGGGTGAAATTTGGAAGGATATAGGCCTAGGTGAGGTGTCTACTTTCAACTTGGAGGATTCTTCCCAGGTTTTTGTTGCAGATGACGAGAACTGGATAACTCTAAAATAGAGGGGAAGGAAGAAAAAGGCTAATGTGGGAGGTGGAAGCTCAAAACTAGAGAGCCTAATAGATCCACCATGAAGAGACCTAAATGGTTTCAGCTACAGGAAAACAGAGAACTGTGAGTAGCCTTTGAAAGGATCAAAATGAGAGGTGTATATTTGGGAATGGCGGATGAATAAACTCCCATTTAACATGGTACTTCAAAGAACTAACATAAGTTAGATGTCCTGCTCCTACAAGAAACTAAAATGAAGAATTTTTTTTTTGATAATGTTGCTAAGTACGTATGGCCGGGGTCCTCCTAATTTTACAGTGATGTTGATGTGGCCTTTGGTGGTCTTGCTATGCTTTGGAACCCTTCTAGATTAAGGAGTACTAAACTGTTCAACTGCCAGAATAGTGTTGGTGCTTCTTTTAATTTCCCTGGGGGCTTATGGTCTCTTATAAATGTTTATGCACCCAACCTCAGGAATGCTAGAGTTTCTATTTGGTTGTCACTGGCTGACTAGATAAAAAAAAACAATGGATCGTGTTGGTTGGTGGTTGGAGACTTTAACTCCCCACTATTCCCCTCTGAGAAAAGTGGTGGTCTGATCGACTATTCTGATAGTATGGCTGACCTAGATAGCTTTTTTAGTTCTATGGGCCTGATTGATATTGACTTGTTGGGCCAATCTTTCACCCGGTCCAACAGACGTATGGGTGAAGACCTAATTCAAGTCTGGCTAGACCATTTCTTATGCTCCAACAACTGGTACGGTCTGATTAGAGCCTCTCTGTGGGCTCTTCCTAGGACGGTCTCTAATCACAACCCCTTGCTGCTAACCTCATGCGACCAGTCTGTTGTTGGTCCTTTTCCATTCTGCTTTGAAATCATGTGGAATTCCCACCTTGATTTCAAAATGAAAATTGTTGAATGGTGGAATATTCCTATGCATGGGTCCCCCATGTTCAGAATCTGTTTTAAACTGAAGCACATTAAATGTATGGTGAAGGGATGGAATAAAAGGGTCTTTGGGGATGTTTTTGAATAGAAGAGAATCTTAGGGGATAAGTTGAAATTGATTCAAAAGAGAATGGAGGAGGGTGATACCAGCCTCTCCACTTGCATCCAGGAGAAAGAGTGTCGAGGGGAGTGGGAACAAATCCTCAAGAAAGAGGAAATTTTCTAGAAACGGAAATCTAGGGTTCAATGGTTGAAAGGAGATAGGAATACCTCCTTTTTTCATATTTCTACTGTTAAACATAAGAGGAGAAACCAGATAATCAAGTTACACAATGCCTAGGGTGAGGTGGTCAGCTCGCCCCCCCTTATTCGATTAGTGGCAGCGAACTACTTCTAGAAGACCTATGCAACTTCTGTTGATGCTCCTAACCTAGCTTTTGATAGTCTGCTACTAGACTCATTACCAAATTTAATTTCTCAGATTGACAATATGGGGATTCTTAGTCCTGTTACGCCTAAGGAAGTTAAGCTAGCTACTTTTAGCATGGGGGAATTCAAAGCTCCAGGCCCTAATGGTTTCCCTCTGGCCTTCTTTCAGACCTTCTGGGAGATTATTAGTGAAGACCTCATTCTTGCTGCTCAGGATTTCTTTAAGACGGGTAAGATTCTTAAGCAACTAAATTACACTTTCATTGCTCTTATCCCCAAGATTGTTGATCCTCAACATATGACTAACTTTCGACCTATCAGCCTATGTAATACTTTTTATAAAATTCTCTCCAAAATTTTGGTTAAGCACATCAAACCGCTCCTTGACAAAATTATCAGCCCAACTCATAAAGGTTTTGTGCCTGGTAAGCATATCCTTGATGCTACCATCACCACACATGAACTCATCCACTCCATGGATATATGTAACAATGCTGGTATGGCCCTTAAGCTTGACATATCCAAGGCCAATGATAAGGTGATCTGGAATTTTGTTCCTAAAGTCCTTGCTATGTTTGGTTTTAATCGATCTATGATAAATCTTATTATGGAATGTGTCACTACTGTAAAATACTCATTTTTGGTTAATGGCTCTCCCTTTGGGCTTTTTAATGCTGGGAAAGGTTTCAGACAGGGAGACCCCCTATCTCCCTATTTATTTATAATGGTGGCAGATGTTCTAAGCAAGAACTTCTCCAGTATGTTAGTGGAGGGGTCAATAAAAGGGATCAAAGCTGCTACTAACCTTCATCTGATTGTGATTCAACAATTTGTGGATGATACTTTCCTATTTGGAAAGGCCTCAGTGCTAGAAGCGAGGAAGTGGAAAAACTATCTCAACAACTACACAGCTTGTTCAGGGAAATGTATCAACTACAACAAAAACATGATTTACTTCTTTAACAACACTCCTAATCTACAAGTTTGGGTTACTATTGTTCTGGGTTGTCAGAGTGGATCCCTACCTTTGGTCTATCTCGGGTTACCCCTAACTATCAAAGAAGTCACTCAGGAGTTTTGGTATTCTATTCTGGAGAGGATTCAACATAAGCTTGTTGGGTGGAAAGGATCTTTGCTCAACCATGCTGGTAAGCTTCAGCTTCTATTTGTTGTTCTTCAAGGTATCCCTATTTTCTTCCTATCCATATTCAAGATGCCTAGATATATTGATGAAAATTTTGAGAAGACCCAAAAGTCCTTCCTCTGGTCTGGTACTGAGGAAAAAAAGAAGCTTTCTCTAGTTAAATGGGACAAGGTTTGCCAACCAAAAATTTGTGGTGGTCTTGGGATAAGAACTAATAAAGCTCTCATGGCCAAGGTGGGATGGGATCATCTAAGGGATAAAAAGGATTGATGTGAGATGATGAATGCTAAATAACTTATGAATAGGCCTCTGGTTGACTGCCTTTCGGAGGCCCACTCTCAGGGGTCCCTGGTTTGGAAGGGGATTTTCAGCCTACAGGATCTTTTGAGAAAAGGGATCAAATGGAAGATTGATGACAGTAACAAAATTAGATTCTAGGAAGACACTTGGTTGTTTGGCTCTCCCCTAGATTCTTCTGAGTTCAGAGTCCTTATGGGTCGGGCTCAACAAGTGTTTGGTATATATATTAGAGACTACCTGATAGGGCCATTGAGAGCTAGGAAATGGAAGGAGATTAGTAGTTGATGTCCTTTATCCCTGAATCTATGTACTCTTGCCAAATCCCTGCAGGAGTTACTCACTCTTACCAGAGTACCCCCTTCCCCCCATGGGGATGAGTTCTTCTAGATCCATGATCACCGGGGTGATCTTACTATGAAAACTACTTACAAACAGCTGACTGACTAGGGGGTGGTGAATACTCTATGGAAGAAGGTCTGGAATCGATACATGATACCGAAAGTTAATTTCTTCTGGTGGACTATGTGTCATAACAGAATTCTTACACATGACAATCTAAGGATAAGGGGATTCTAGATCCCCAACATATGTTTTTTGTGTAAAGACAATGAAGAAATTGTTAATCATCTACTATTACACTGCCCCTTTGCTCTAGAAGTGTGGGAGTTGGCGTTTGAAAGATTAGGGATTCAATGGATTATGTGTAAGGATATCATATCCTTTATTTTAAGTTGTTTGGGTCCCTTCACCCATCCTTTAACTATGGAAATTTGGAACCAAGTTCCTCCCATTATTTGTTGGTGCTTATAGAAAGAGAGAAACAACATGATATTTAGGAACACTGAGATGAACCCGAAAGAGGTTTTTGGCATTGGGGCCCAGCTCATTGAGGAAAATATCTCTCTTTTCAAAGGTAAAACCCTGCATATTGGTCTGAATGAGATGGAAATAATCATGGCTAAAGCTTGGCACCAGAATCTAGATGCCAATTCTTATGACAACTCCAAAATTCTAGCCAGGAGGGCAACTATTTGGAAAACTCCTGACAGGGGCTGGTTCAAACTAAATTTTGATGGGACTGCTAAGGGAAACCCAGGAAGAGCAAGTATAGGAGGAGTGATTAGATATCACAAAGGTAGTTTAGTGGTTGGCTGTGCTGGGGGGATTGGTCTTCAATCTTCTATGATAGTGGAAGCCCGTGCATTGTTAAAGGGCTTACAGATAGCTATTTCTTTGGGGATTGAGAACCTTCACATTGAAGGGGACTCGAAGTCCATTATTAATGCTATTAATTGTGGTAGACTGTTGGGATGGAACACTAAGGATATTATTCTTGACATAAGGTTCCTTGTGTCAAAGCTAAATTTAAATGTGGCTAGTCATATCTACAGAGAGGGCAACCAAGTTGTTGATGCCCTAGCCAATTTAAGCACACACTGGAAACTGTCAAAATGTTGGCGGGATTTAAGTCTTTTTCCACCAAATATTCAGAGTATCATAGTTAAGGAACAAAGCCCTTACTTGACCAATGATGACAATAATGCACTTGCTTAGTTGGATTGCTGGGGGACCCACTTGCTTACTCTTTGGGTTTTGTGGTCTTCTTGAGGTGATGAGATGGATGATGAGTTGTATCAAAGGGATGGATCGCAAGTGGATCTTTTCAAATTATAACATGGAGCCTATTTTAAATAAAGAAATTATGATATTCTACTACAAGTACCGATTGATTAATTCTAATCTGGTCCGTACTTGGCATAATCTCGTTATGGGGATTTGCTTAAACACTCAGATTTTCAAATTCGTGTTTTTTATTTTGATGCGATTGTAATTATGAGACTAAGCTCCTTGTTGGATTTTTTTTGTCCTCTATTTTGGTCTCACGCCTTATAGCTTCCTTTTGCAAGTTAACTAAAGTTGGCCAACCTTTTAAAGCTATCAAATTTGAGATTTCTAACTATAGCCCCATGGCTATTCTGCATAGATTTCTGTGTTTTTGTGACGTGGAAGGAAATCCTTCCCTACCTAGCATGTCCTTCCTTTATAGTTGATTGCACGATATGATACCATTTTATGGCTCTGCTAAGATCTTTTCAAGAAAGCTAAATGCTAATATGTGTGACCTTTCTGTTGGGTTGATAAACAAATTTGTCCATTCGCAGCTTAAATGCCTAATTGTGTGGGGTTTTTTCACCTTTCTATTGTCTCTAATATTTTGTGCTTTCAGAGTTCATGGTTATACTGTGTGAAGTGTGGAATTATGGGAGGAGATAGGGTGTGGACAGAGCCAGATAACTACAACGAATTTCGCAGGGATCCATTGGTCTAGCACATATGCGTAGAAAGCGGCATAGCTCCTCTTATGGAAAGGCTTGTGGGTCATGACCCAAATCTATCTACTCAATTTATCAATTCATGTAAGAATCGTTATATTACCATTGGTGGCATCTACTTCACAGTGGATGAGGAAGTTATTGTGTAGGTGATGGGTCTCCAGAGCATGGGTATGAAGCATCCTAAACATTCTAAGACCCAGGACAATGAGAGCATGAATAAATTTTTCATTGGTGAGGAGGTGCCAATGCACAACCAATCTGGTTTTGAACGGGAGGCTCTTCCACAACCGTGGGACTAGGTGTGTCTGGCTTTGATGAAATATGTCAGGCTAGAAGGAAGGTACAAGACATATTACTTCTACCATTTTCCTTTGTTAAATCATCTTAGGCGTAAAGTTCTTCTAAGCTTTCCCTTTTTCCTACTAATTGACCTTGAAATTTCTATTGAAAAGTGTATTGTTTTGGCCATTGCTAATCCCAATGAGCCTACTCCTCTTCCTCTCCATCAAGGTCTTATCCTAGGACTCTACCATTTTCATCTGGCTTTATGCCCACCTAAACCTATCTCGATCGTTCGTATTGAGGAAATTGAGAACCCCACTGTGCCCAACTTATCTCCGACCGAGTCTAAAGGCCCTGTTAGAAAGAATCACCTGGTCCCTGCTGAGAAACCCAAACCTGTTTCTAAAAAACTCAAGGGTATTGAAGGAGTTGCCCAAGCTAGTGTGGCAATTAGCTTATGTGACCTTAAGTCTACTCCTACTAGGACTCATGGTAAACCTGGTCTGAAAAAGAAGGGTAAGGAGGAGAAGGTGCCTCTGAATAAAGGGAAGCATGTAGTGAGAAAGGATTCCTTGGGTGATATGGTGATGGCAGAAACTGTGGTTATTGGTTGTGATGCAATCATAAGACATTCAGGCATGCTTGCTAAGAACAAAAAGAAAGTGCATATTAGAGACTTGGATACTGAAGAAGAGCTATTGGATAGCAAGGATAGTTGTGTCGAAGTGGTGTGAGAGGACGAGCAAGGTGAAAAATCTAGAGGTCCCTCTTATGTTCCTAACTTGGGACATGATTCATAGGAAGTTTCAACCTCCCACTCTTCGGAGCCTCTGGAGAGTGAGCAGAATGTTCCTGATTACATTACGAGTGGTGAGGAGGAGATTGGTGTGCTGAAAGAGAGATTGGACATCCTAAAAAAAAAATTATATGGGTTGACACGCTTCATGGTCAGGATGATCCACTATGTCACTAGTACCCTATCGGCTGCTATGAAGGAAGAGATGGAGATGAAAAAGACTGAGGACCGCCCTGAGTGGGTTGGGGATGATATGGTTAAGCTATTGTCTAAGAACTGGGAAAAGGCCAGCTAATCTTTTGTTGGTTTGCTATTGGTCCATGAGTGTTGTTAATCTATGTCTGGTTTTGGTTTAGTGTTTTTTGGTGTTTTGGTTTGTTTAATGCTTTTTTGTTCTGGGACTTTCTGGCCCTTGTGGCTCTTCGTGTAGGGTACAACACCCTATAAATGCTACTTATTTTATCAAAAACAACAATATATGATTAAAACAAATACTAAAAATTACATACAAATGACTAAACATGATCACATGACCATTAGTCTTGTTTATTACTAGTCATTTTTAACTCGAAAAAAATGATGACTAAACCATTTTTAGTCATTTATAGGTTGTTTTGATTGATTAATTCAGTAGTATATTTAGTTGTTAATTTGGTAGTATATTTTGTATTATATTTAGTCATTGATTGTTCTTAGCTGGTAATTTATTTAATCATGGTAGTCATTTATTTAGTCATTGTAATGAATAATTGCCATCAATTGGTAGTATATTTAGTCATTTTTATTCACAAATTTATGTCCATTGGTAGTATATTTAGTCATTTGTATTAACTGATTTCCATCCATTGGTAGTATATTTAGTCACTTTAATCATTATTTTATCGTCAACTGGCAATATATTTAGTCATATTTATTCACTAATTTATGTCAATTGATAGTATATTTAGTCAATTTAATTATTAATTGACGCCAATTAGTAGTATATTTATTCATTTTAATTGACTAATATTTGAGGATTTAAACATAAAACATAGAAATACACATCAATCATCAATTACCCCTTTACATGCAATAACATGCCCCTTTCATCTCTTAAAACTTCTGAAAAATCTTCCTAGAGCAAGCTATAATGTGTAGAATCCAAGAAGGAAAGTCTTGATCGTGTCCCATATATGAAGCTCTCTCCTTAAATACAGCCAATAATAACCCTATAATCTTTCCTCCTTTTATAAGCAACATGCCATTTGATATGAGCAATAGGGTGTTTCCTTTTCCACCATGAATGAAGTTGTGCCTCAATACAACCAAAAAAAATACTATTAGTCTCAATTCAGAAAGAATAAAAGTGCATTGTATATTGCAAGTTTACAAAATTCCAAACACAATAGAAAGATAAATCAATTAAAAAATTGTAGCCTTGTCAACAAATGCCTTAAACTGAGTGTTCAAAATAGGCCTAAAATATGCATATTGAACCCTTAATTTCAAACAATTGTTCAAATTTTAAGAAAGGTGATACGCTCATATTATAGAATGAAGTAGATATTATAGAATGAAGGCTATCAACACTAATTATACTGGAACAACATTATCAACAAAAATTTCCTGGAAACCAAGCCCAAGAATGCCATCAGACTTAGACAACAAAAATGTCAACCTTGGTTCATGTGTTGTCTCAATAAAGACCTACACCATGAAAGAATCCATTTATACATAAATTCCAAATTAAGTTGATGAGATAATATCTTTGATATCCAACTAGGAAGCCTTAACATCCAAAAATTACTAACTTGATGTTTCACAACAAGTTTCCCAACCATGACATCATCTTTACTTAAGAAACCGGATATTGATCCACTACCATATTGGATCTCACAGAATTCTCCTTCACAAACAACAAATGATATATATTTTTTTTTTAGCAACTTCCTTAATATCCCCATGTAAGCAAAATAAACTAAGTGAGGTTGAGGGTTTGAAGTAGTGAACAATCTTCTTGGTATGTGCTTGACTTTGATGACTTGTATCTTGAATGAAAATAGCAAGCTAGTTGCACTGTGAAATCATTATTAATCATTGTTACAAAAATAACCATAAAATCCTCTCTAATTAAAATAATCCTTCTAGATATTTCAAGACAATATATTTTAGTTATTTTCCAAGAAAGCTAATTTAACTATCCAAACAACCATCAATCTATTTACTGTATATAATTTCCAAGAATTTAGAATTTGAATGTAATGAAAATAACCATAATTACCAAATATTTGACATGGTCAAAATGTAGTACAAAATGAATTTTTTGATTGAATCCCTCAAAGATATTTCATCTCATGGAATGAAATGATATGACTACAAAATGTGCACAAAATGGATTTTTCATGGAAGCTCTCAAAATATTTGAATTAATGAAGAACTATGGAACACTGAAATTGTAAGCTTTTCTTGTGTTCTAGATGCATGCAATCATGCAAGTTTAGTAGATGAGGGTTACACATACTTCACACATTAGTAATCCTTATTGCATTACATATATAGTTGATCATTAGGTGTGCATGGTTGAACTTTGTGCTCGTGTTGGCTATCTTGAGGACATCCTAAACATTATTACTAAGATTCTAGTTAAACCTTTGGTGCCTATGGATCATATATGAATATAGGCTGAGTATTTTAGAAATAATGCTTTTTTATTTGGATCCTAAAAATGTTACAACTTATGTTCTTCTCTAAAACATATGTGCAAGAGCGGGCAAGTGTGGTGAGGTTCAAACAGTAAGGAAATTGATGAAAGATAGAGGCATTAAAAAGATACCCACATGTAGTTGGATTGAAGGGCATAAAATGGTACATGATTTTTTGTGTAGGAGATAGATCACATCCAAAAACATGGGAGAGCTATGCAAAATTAGAGAAATTGGCTTGGAAAATGAAGATGGTAGGTTATTTCTAGATTCAATACTTTTAATTAGTGTTGTGGAATAGAAGAAAAATGAATCATTTATCTGCCACCATAGTGAAAAGTTAGCAGTTGAATTTGGTTTGTTAAACATGGCCCCTAGTACAACCATTAGAGTTGTTAAGAACCTTTGAGTATGTTTTGATTTTCATTCTGCATCTAAATTCATCTCCAAGATTGTTGCTAAATGAAACAATATGAAAAACAGGCTTGCTCTATAATAATGTGCACTACATTAGATATCCAGTAATAACAAAGGGACAACCATCAAAGCATAACAATAGGGATTTTTTTGTCATATGTTGTAGTTACACGTGTCGTGCTAGACATACATGAAAATGTGGAAGAATAGACAAGGAAAGCGAACTGTTTCAAAAAATGCCTCAAAGAAATGTGATATCATGTAATGTCATGATTAAAGGATATGTTCAAAATGGGTTTTTTTTAGATTCCTTAGAAAATTTTAAGAAAATTCAACCATTGGGTGTAAATCCCAACTCCTCAACCTTTGAAAGTGTCCTTCCTTCCTATGTGTGAATTGGAGCTTTGGATGAGGATAAGAACATCCATCAAGAGTATATTTGGAAGTGAATTTTTATCAGATATTATAGTTGCAAGTTCCACTTTGGATCACCAAAGCCTTCACAAAATTTTTTGCACAACTACCGCAACACCACATGGTTGTTGTTGGGCCTTTGTGGTGATGCGGGTGACTTTTCCTGCATCACTACAAAGGCCCAACAACAACTATGCAATGTTGTGGTGGTTGTTCAGAAGTTCTCCCAAGTGCACAAGTGTGATCCTATGATGTAGGGAAAGTTGAGAGGGATCGATGCCTTTTTGTGTGAGTGACTCCCCATGTCAAAAGAGAATGGTTACTCTAGGGAAAAGAAAAATAGGTTACACCCTATAACTGGAAAAGAGGAAACAACTTTTGAAGAGATTGGAAGTTTTTTGCTGAAAAGAAAGAGGTTGATTCTAGGAAAGAAAATAAGGCAGTGGAGTGTGAAATTTTTTTTGGCTTGAGAGACATCTTGGGTGATGGAATTGGATAGGGTAGGAATTGGCTTAACAACAAGGAAATTGATTCCTTTTTCAATCGATTATTTGTAATCAGTTTTGATTTTATCAATGATTAATGAATCTAGAAGATTCACTATCTAGTTTGAGTGTTTGGTTTGGTTTTCAAGCTATTTTTTTTATTTAACTAGTTCTCTATTGTTGGAATAAGCGAGGTGTTTAGACAATGATTCTTGTCACATCAGTTGGTATGATTGTTCAACACAAATTTAAAACCCTGGGTGTCTCTCTTGATTTGATGGAGTTTTCTTTCATTGTATTTATGGTTATAACTCATAATGCTTACTCAAGAATCATACTTCACATGTGCTCACTTTCATTATCTTTCATCATCTTTTCATGAATGTGATTTTCACTTCAAAATGTTCATTCACTATTTTTTATTCTTAATATTTACCACATTTTGATTCTCCATTTTGGTCATATCATCATATCACCACACCTTAACCTTCATAGTCACCTTGGTGAATTTTGAATCTTTCAAGAATAATGTGACTCAAACATTGTCTCCCTCTTCATTTTAATATCATTCATTAAGATCGCGCTATATACTTCGTTTTCAATTTGTTCTATCACTTTCCTTGAAGTATATCATTGGTTGTCTACACTATTTTAATTATGATGTTTAGACTTGTCATGATTCCCTTGGACACTGTCTTCATGGGGTTGCATATTGACTGTCATATAAATACATATTTTGACTTACTACTTTATAATATTGACCATTCTTCTTACCTAGCACTACTCCTTAGTTTCCCTCCATGTCTAGTTATTACTTCCTTACTCAAGTCTTATGTTTTGGAATGACTATCTCTTTCGTATAATCACTAGGATATGTATGTTTCCCATTGTCATTATTTGAAATGCAATGTGTATTATCATTGTGATTGGTGTGTATGTCTTGATGTTCAGTAGGTTATCATATTTTACTCTTCCTTTGGTCTTACAATTTGTATCCTTGTGATTGTCACTTCAAAAAAAATATTCACTATCACTTGAACTACCCTCTCAATAGTTTCCTTCAAGGATATATCTTCATCTATAGGTTTCCTATAATGGTATGTGCACTATATCAATCATGTTTTTCATTCGAGCATTGAGAAATTTGAAGTGTTCACCAGATTTTGATCATTGTAGACTATCATTAAACCTTTGGGTATGTGTAGGATCATGATGGGACAAAAAGTGGCGATATGATGGGTATGTGTAGGGTATGTGGCTAACAACCTTTTTCTTACCCAAAATTGATGAAACAAAAAGGGTTTTTAAAGGAGATTCTCAACTTTCCTCCAATATAAATTATGCTTTACTTTGAATTTAATAAATAATTACTATTCATTTTCTATTTGAATTATGACTAAAGTCCTGAATGATAGGCTGATTAAAAAACATCTATAGCTTTCAAACAATATCACATCTTTTGAATCCAAAACATGCGTCACATTCTATGCTTCGTATACTATAGGAAAAAAAATGAATTTCATGAAGTTTTGACCAAGTTAAGGTGGTTAGACATACAATTTTTATATTTTTTAAAAGTTGTAATAAAAAATTCATAATTAATTATTTACTTGGAAAAAATTACAAAAAAATATGCATCACATCTGGACATGAGTCCTCTACTTATATCTAAAATCTTATAAAAAAATATTACCATTTTATTGTGGTTAGGGTGGTCAGACAAATATCTACTTCTTATTTTTCCCTAAAATTTAAGTACTACTGCATTGAAATTTCAAATTTTCACCAAATAGATTTATTTTTTAAAAATAAACCTAGTAGTTTAAAAACTACATACAATTTTCTACAGATTCTATTCTTACATATTTTTTAAATAATATAGATAAATTATTCAAATATTTATGTCAAGTTGCCTAACTCTGATTTTTCTAAATTGTTCGCCACTTAAGGGCCTACTTTTTCCATGATGATCCTGCACATACCCCTTTTGAAGAGACATATGCACCCTCATATTTTATGCTTCCTTGAAGATGATAACTTTGATGTAATCATGTCATTAAAACTTCATTATTTATGCTCTATATCATAACTATCCTAATCTACATACTATCATATTTTGCTAGTTTATGAATATTCAAACAATACCTTTACAACACCATTCAATAGTTGTCTTCATTGTTCCTTGAATATGTACCTGTGACTAATGTTTATTGTGGTATCACTTATCAATAATTTTATTATCATTGTAATACATGATCCATTATTAACTTTCACAAGTGCTATCTTGAGGAATTTCTTCTTCTTATCAACTATCATGAAGTTCTTTGTCATTGTATTCACATTTAATTAGCCCCTATAGACTACCCTCTTCCTAGCCCTTTATCTGGCATAGTAATTGCAACATCCATTAGTCTGAGTACCTAGGGTTATGTCTATGATACCTTTCAAGTAGTGGCTTGAGTTGACAAACACTTTCATAATCATCACACTTTTTCCATGTGACTATCATGATTTCCTTAAATATTGTCTGCATGGGTATACCTTCAAAGGCTCTTTGTGAATACTTAGACATTAACTAAGGGTCAAATAATTTTTTATATACATCATGAGAAAGAAAATACTTGGAAGATCATAATATTTTTACTAGGAAATAAGGAATATTGAAGGTTTAATGGAATTTGGGAAATCTCCTTTGACATATATATCCAACTCGAATATAAAATCTAGTAAAAGGTCATGTGAAAAAGTGAGACTCTTATTCAACAAAAGTATTTTGTAGGCATGTAATACATGAAACCCTCTAAACAAACCTTAAATTAAGCTAGAAGAGGATACCTAGTAGTGAAAATGAAACACACACGGATGCAATGTGGGTGAAACTTAATCAACTCCTGAAACCTCTCCATTCTCCATGAAACATGCCATATCTTTTAGTTGGTCTCTACTACATGGTAAAACTAACAAGCCCCTTGAAACTCTCCATCTCCATGCTTCTTTCTTGACTTGCAATGTTCCCTTACATTTGTCTCATCTATTCATGTTTCCTTGGATTCCTTCAATGTAACTATGAGATATCTTTCAATGCCTTAAAAAAAATGAGCACCAAAACCCTAACCTCTAAATGTTACTTGGGTGGAGTTTGAAATTTTCAAAAGTCAACAATTTTATACTTTTCCTCTTTTTATCTTTTGGTGAAAATAAAATATGATAAAAAATAACATTTAACAATTTTCCTTTTGTTTTATGATTCCCAAGACCCATTTCTTTTAAAGTAAAACTTTATAACACCTATATAAGATGGTGATCATAGGAAATCATTTTAAGCCTTCCTAAGAAACTATAAATCAAGGTGAACACAATATGAATAGTTATCATTTCAAAAAATTAAATAAAGTGTTTGCTCATAGATAATGGTTCGGTCCTAAACATTCATACATTTTAGTTGGTGCAACATTTAGGTTATAGAATAGAATCCTTGAAAAGATACCTTGCTAAAGGCTTTACAAGGATTTTACATTATCAACCACGACACTCAAATTAGCAAATATGATCAAAGGTATAACTAGTTATTTAGAAAATCATACCTACATTCATGGAGGCCCTCACATTCTTGGAAATTATGTATTGGAGGAATTCCTTCAATGATTACACATATGCAATCATAGAATGTAATTGACATTCAAACTTACAAGAGAATAAACAAGCCTTACGTCTATTAGAGAATGGCAAGCACATTGATTACAATATTTACCTCGTGTAGCCAGCCCATCAACAACCTTTACAAACTAAGCAATGATGTGAGTACAATCATAAAATCCAAGTCATAATTCAAAATTGTGTGATAGATTATAGTAAATCCCTTGGCATATTCATTGCCATTGTATAATAAGAGGTTCTTATCACATTACATGTAGTTTTCAAAGAGATATAGTGACTTTATCATCCATCAAATTTTTGACATTGGAGGAAACAGTCTAAGGACTATCACTAATATAATCAGTGTAGGATGGTTGCAAAGTGTTGATTGTGTAGGGTGTAAATGCAGGAGCAAAAAGCTCATGTTTTGGACTTAATAACCATTTCATTAGGATATCATTGCTAAAGGTGACAGTGTATGAGTAATGGTAGTCATTCCATTTTTTTTTATTGTATTATGGAGGTAGGGTCTATCATAAATGAGAAATTATTGAGTACACTTCAATATGGTCAATGGAGGGAAATAAGCTCAAAATGCAAGTCAAATAGGCAATAGAGGTATAGCCATATAGAGTTGATTTTTTATAAAAGGAAAATATGTGAATGTTGATCATTAAACCCTAGTGAAATAAGGTCTTTGAGATTCATGAGTGATAGTGAATAATACCATGTAGAATATGAATTAGTGATAGTAAGGTTGAAGGATAGCAGGCTTGAGACAACATTGAGGAGCAACATTAGGGTTTTGACATTGTAATGAAGCTTTGAGCTTAAGAAAGTGAGATCTCAGGTTAAGGAGAAAATATTGTCATGGTCAGTCAAAAGGAGCATAATGCAATATGGGTAAAAGCAGACCAACATTTTCTCTTTTGTTTACAATAAAGAATCAGGTCAATGAGACATGTATATGCTCTTTTAAGATGTCAGATTGAGGATTGTATGTGATTGTTACAAAGGTTGATTATCATAGTAAATAATGGTGTAAAGAGTTTAAAAGGTGGAAAATTACCAATCACTCAAAGAGAAAAACAATCACCAATCTAAGGCATCCTTCTTCTGACAAGACATACATCATTCATGATATGCTCTACATACACACCCCAAATTTTTGCTTGGAAAAATTTGGGACCCCCTCTATTTTCCTTCGTTCTATTGTTTGGTTTCTATTGTGCTTTCGCTTTGTCGTTCTTGTTTTTGTCTTCTTGCATGGCTTGTCTTGTTTTCCTTTTTTCTTTGTCAAATTTGGATTTTAGAGTAGAACTTGCACTCTGCACCTTTGGAAAGTTCAAGTATTCATTTCCATCTCAACTCTGATCTTCGCTTGCTTGTCATCTTTGTTTTGTCGGGATCAGGTTTCAAAATGGAATCAACACCTGACACTTTTCAAGGTTTCAAGTTCTGGTTCCATCCCGACTCCGATCTTTGATTCCTTGCTTTCTTTTGTTTGGTTTGGAATTAGGTATCAGACCAGAACTAGAACAAGGAACTTTTCCAAGGTTCTTGTTCCTGGTTCCATCTTGACCCCAATTTATGCGTTTGTTGTTCTTTTTGCATATTGGGTTTAGGTTTCAGAATTTTCTCAGAACCTTGCACTCTTTGAAGGTTCAAGTTTTAAGTTCCACCCTGATCCTGATCTTCAGCCCATTTTGCTTCATTTTTCATTCGAGCGTTGTTCGAGTTCGCATTCCTTGTCTAGTCCCGACCCCTGTCTTCTTGACGTGTCGTTTGTTCTTCGCTTTTGTCCTTCATGGTTTGGCTTTGATTTCTTTTGTCATCATCGTTTCTTTGGCCGTCAACTTTTATTTTGTGATCTGGACTTGAATCTTTTAGAAAATACAAAAACAATCATGAAAAATGAAAATACAAAAAAAAATTAGAAATTAAAACATTTCGAAAATACAAAAAATTAGAAATTAAAACATTTCGAAAATACAAAAAATTAGAACATTTTGAAAATACAAAAAAATCTAAAATATAAAAATACAATAAAATACATAAATACAAAATAATAAATAAATAAAATCTTTTATTTTAAAAGATTTAATAGAATCTAAAATTTTAAAAAATCATAAAAGAAAAATATATATTTTTAAAATTTACAAAAAAAAATTTGAAAACAAATTAAAAAAATAGAAAATCTTTTAAAAGAAATATAAATGTTAAAAGCTTTAAAAGCAAAGGGAAAATAGAAAATATATATAAATAAGGCCAAACCGGATTCAATCCCTCGAATACAAATATTCACCTTCGGGTAAAAGCCCGAACCCGACCCGACTCAAGCAAAAGTTTGAAGAAATAAGAAATAAAAAGTGTTCTAGCTGGTTTCGGAAATCGGAACCCAATAGAAACTTGACACTAAAAATTTGTGATGTACAGGTGCAAATGCATTCCCGAATTCAACTCCCGCACAAAGAGAAATTGATTGAGATCGGGTTTCGAACAAACACTGAACCCAACATATTTAAATGTCATGGTTCGAGACTAATCTCGACCCCAACGCTGACGTTATCAAAGAAAGTGCATATTAAATGAATCCATCAAGAATGTTGGCTCTGATGGACTAGTGAAAAGGGTCCGAACTAAAGTGAAACCCCGCATTCGTGAAATTCTGAATCTGCCTCCACATGTAAGGGAAAAAAAGATACTGAAATGGAGTTAGAGGTCCATAGATTTCATTCCCACTCCCACTCGCGATCGGGAGATTGTTTCAAAAAAATCCCATATAATGGAATGCGATAAGGGAGAGGGCACCACCTTCATGGGAGAATATGCACTAAACAGATTTAATACAAACTGTGGAAACATTGATAGGGTGTTGTAAATGGCGTGGCTTAACGAGCACACTCTAAGCGTTGACTGCTTAGGTGGCTCGTGTGGGGTCTGTTCAACTGCCAACGCTCGTTTTCGTTCCTTTAAACGGTTTCCGTTACAATCAGCAGTCAATGGTTCACCTAAACAGTCACCGTTACAGTCAGCAGTAGCAGTTCCCGCTCATAAGCGAAACAAACTCAAATTCAAACTCCAAGTTCTCGCGCTGTGAAAGTTTGATCACATAATATAGCCCAGGCCAGGAATTTGACGGCTACCCCTACCTGTCATATGAAAATTTTGTGACGGTTTGTTCATTTTAATGCCTGTCACTTTACGTTTTATGAAAAAATTTAACTGTCAAAAATGTATTTAATTTATATTTTTTTATATAAAATCTTTTATATTAAAAATAGTTCAATCCTCAATTTTTTATGAAAAAATTTAACTGTCAAAAATATATTTAATTTATATTTTTTTATATAAAATATTTTATATTAAAAATAGTTCAATCCTCAAATTGATCTAGATCTAAAATCATATTTAAGTATCAATTTCAAACCTATCCAGAAATAATTATATAAAATTAAAAATAGTTTAATACTTATTCAACTCATTATCTAAAATTTCAACATGCTGTATTATCTTGAAAAAAATAAAAGCTCGTGACTATAAAAAAATGTTGTGGAATTTTCTTTATAGTTTAATCCTTAAATTCATCTATCTAAAAACATAAATTATTTGTAAAAGACAAATAAAATTTCAACATGCTCACAATAAAACCAAATGCTGTATTATTTTGAAAAAAATCAAAGATGGGAATCACTGTAATAAACAAAATGCTATAAAATAAATGTGGTTGAAAAAAATGCTATAAAATAAATGCTATTGAAAAAATAGTGAAAATTTGTGTTATGTTATTATTCATATGGATATCCTATATATATTAGAAAAAAAGGTAAAATTAGAAAATATTGATAATTAGAAATAAATGTAAAAATCTTAAATTTATTGTTACAATTAACAAGAACTTTCTAAATTCATATAAAAAAATACATCTTGTTAAAATATTCAAAAAGTTAAAAACAATTATATTCTATTTTGAAAAGATTTTGAATTAATATATATATTTTTATAATAAATATTATAAATCATATATATTAATACAAAGCAATCATAACTATTACTAAAAATGTCAAAATCTTTAAAAAATTAGAAAGAACTATATTTAATCTTGAAAAAAATCTATTTTAAAAGATTTTGAATTAATAAATATATTTATAATCAATCAATATATATATGTCTACAATAAATTTTTACGGTTTAATAATAATTTAAAGTGTCATATTTACGGTTATATAAAAATATAGCAAGTCAAATAATACGGTCTAATAAATTTTTTAGGGTGTAATATCGGTCCAAAATGCAAAAATGGTCAATAGACCATCAAATTCGAACTGATATAGCCTCTCATGGAACATGGTTATTGCAACGTACAGAAGACATGGTTCTCAAAAAGCAGTCGCACTGTTTTACCATATACAACAAACAGATCTCTAAACCGATCATTTACATTTGCAAGTGTACACTCAGCCTGCACCAAAACAGGAGCTTTGGAAGAGGGTATAGGTATCCATAAAGGCATAAAGGATAGGGAAATTTTATTAGATGCTGTTGTTGGAAATGCTCTAGTAGACATGTATGCAAAATGTGGAAAGTATAGACAAGGCGAACTATTTGACTGAATGCTTCAAAGAAATGTGTTCTCATGAAATGGGCTGATTGCAGGATATTCACAAAGTGGGTTTGTTTAAAAGGCTTTCGAAACTTTCAAGCAAATGCAATTGTTAGTTGTCAAGCCAGACTTGGCAATCTTTGCCAGTGTCTTCCAGCCTGTGTCAAATAGGATCTTTGGACCAGGGTTTGGACAGCCATCGAAGCATAAAGGATAGACATTTTTTGTCAGATGTACTTGTAATTGCTCTGGTAGATGTATATGCAACACGTGAAAGCATAGACAAGGTACGCGAACTGTTCGACAAAATTCCTCAAAAAAATGTGGTTTCATGGAATGATATGATTGCAGGATATACACAAAATAGATCTGTCGACGAGACTTTAGAAAAGCCTTTGTTTGATCCCATCGTAGCCTTCCACATTTACTCCCTGCTCAAGAATCCCCAACAAAATATGTAAGTAATGTTAATATTACCCCTGCAACTTCAAATCAACCAGTGAATATCCTCTTTGGCTTGGTCTTGTAGATTTAACATATCATTGTAGTTATATTATGTATTTATGGCACTGTGCAGGTTTTCTATAGTTGGAATTCTCGTGACAGTCTAAGAACAGCGAGGATTCGAGAGTGGCATATTCTAAGAAACTTAATCATTTTCAAGCCTTTGGAATGCAGATGCTTGGGCAACGAGAGTTGGTGCAGTGAAGATTGACTAGAGCAAGTCTCCTTTTGTTGCTTCTTTGGGAAATTTGAAATGGGATCTACATGCTCTGCCTCCTTTGTTTGCTCTATGAATTCATGGTAAAGTGTAGAGCCATTGTAGTCAAGTGAGCAGTAGAAACTTCAATGTGTGCACAAGAATTACACGATTTACAATTACTGTTCGGATAGTAAAAGCTTTCCACAGGGTTTTCCTCCTAAATGCACTCGCCAGGGTTTGAACTGAGTTCAAAGGATTAACATACATGATTTACAAGCCCAATTGGCTATTTTGAACCCTCATTATTTCGCAAGGATTGCAATCCTGATCAATTGAATAAATACGTAACTATCTTTTTCTTTTGAAAGATCTTTGATTCATTTGTCAATATTGAACGAAAACACTCAGAGATTTTGTAATTTACTGGATTGGCCATTCTTTTGACACAAAAATGAATGAGGCAGTTAAATCTGCAAGTAGCTTGCATTAAGTGACCGTTTATTGTGGATCTTTCTAGCCAAAGTGACAAAAGATCGAAAGAGAGCGGTAGAAATAATACATATCTAAAATACAATAAAGGGCATACACACTATCCCATAAGATGATGTGAAGATTTATTTTGATTTCGATCGTTATCAAAATGAATTAGTTTGCTACTTTGACACAAATTCTACTTGGAAATCAATTTAGGATCCTAAGCCTTGGACCTATAAAATTAATATTTTTCAATTGTTCATTACTTAAGTCTTTATTTAGAAGAGCTTCCTTATAAAGTTACAACAGATTTCAGTAATAAATATCTAGTAGCTTTGAAGAATTCACAAGGGAAGCTATAAAGTTTATGTACCTTCTCATTGGTCATTTGTGTAAGCATAAAATAATAAACTCATCAAGCTTGAGTAGACAAATTAAGATTAGAGGAAACATCCAAGCATTGTTCTAAATCTTGAGAGTACTTTGCACAATTCTCTTGTATTTGAAAAAAATAGTTTATAATGGTCTTGGAAGGCCATATAAATCTTAGAGAGGGGCATGAGTTATTAATTAGCAAATTGAATAGCTTTAAGTTGTTCTCTCACCTACTTGAGGTAAAGGGATTTGAAGAATTCTTTAGTGGCTTTGTCACCAACTTCAACCTAGTGAAGGTGGGATCTAATCCAAGCACTCATAGTGTAGTGGTATTCACTAAATTAAGCTTATACTTGAACCCAACAACCAAGGTTTAAATTTGGAGATCAAAGAGGTTATTTTTAGTTGAAAGAAAACCCTCACAAAATCTTAGTAATATTGCAATCAACCAATTTTTGGTTATTTGTCACTTGTTTACCATAATATTGTAGAACGGTGGCAATGTAAGTAAATATGTCTATTCGATCTACCTAGAAATGAGTGATAGATGTGGTTAAGGTTCTAGACCCATACAATGAGTTGGATAGAACTCTCTTGTAAGAAAGAATTTTTATATTCCCATAGAATTATATGTTGGGAATTGTGTGAGGCTCATCACAACCTAAAATGTGATGGGATAGTGGTTAGAAAAGACGATCTCTAATTTCACTTTCACTAGCCATCCATGATATGTAAAGAGTTGAACATGCACTTCCCATGAGTCATGATGGGATAGTGGTTAGAAAAGATGATCCCTAGGTTCACTTTCACTAACCATCCATCATATACAAAGAGTTGAACATGTACTTCCCATGAGTCATGATGTGATCTAGCCACATAAAGACCCTATCAAGGCAATAATCAAGGTTATACCACATAAATAAAGGATCCACCTTGGCATGCCACCACCAAAAAATTGTGTTTGAAAACATTCAATGGTTATGAAAATAAAGCCAAGCTTCTTACTCACTAATGAACCATTTATTCAATAGATCTCCTACTTTATTCTTAATTGAATCCATAAAATTAAAGTCATCATAGTTGATTCAACTAGGAAGGGGTGCTAGGTTGTGAGATAGTCATCTCCATAATATCATCTTTTTGGCTCATTATTTTGTGCATCAACATCAACAATGCTAGCCAAGTGACCACCAATGTCAAGAATAATCCACACAACATGATGGTTTAGCTTTATCCCAAAGAAATAATGAAACATAAATGTGGGGAAAGTAAAATGCATGAGTTATTGTGACCATCCTTATGCAAGGTGATGAATTGCAAATTATGAAGCCATATTATCCTTTAAGGCTATTTTAAGTTTAAAACAAGAAGCTTCACTTCTTGAAGGAAAATTATATCGAAAGAGTCAATTAAATCTTACATGTGAACACATTAGAAAACTTGTGAGAGGTGTTTGTATCAAATTATAACACCACATGAACTTATGCCCATGTGGCTATATCTTTGGATTTTCCTTTTAACACATAATTCTCTAATGAAAATCCTAATCTAAAACTAATCACACACACACACACACACACACACACACACACACACACACACACACACTTGTGTATATGTTATGAACACCCTCATGCAAGCATTACAACCATCTCTATAATGTATTCATGTTGTTTCATGTTTTTGAGCTCTCTTACTACTATTTTACCTTTTAGAAAATTTACTTTTCTCTCATTAGATTCTAACTATATAATGCTATTTTGATCTTAGATCATTTGTATCTATATTTTTATAGTTTCCATTTCTTTCACTAGATTTTGGGTTATCATCTATTTTGTAGATTCTAATAAAGCATTTGGACTTGTGATTTTTAGGTTACAATGGATAGTTGAAGGAAAATTCTCATGTTAGGATAAAAACTTAGTGTGAGAAAATAACAATGTCTAGTTATAGATCCAAGTTAAAGGGTTGTCCTAAGCTACAACAAGAATGCAAAGAACATCACAAGCTTATTCATTAAGTTTTAAAATTCATTCAACATATGATTGATGGTGTGTAATGTCAAGATACACGTATTTTCTTAAATTTTATTAATCAAACATGTTTGTTGAAGATATATGATTATTAAAGTACCATCAACCATCAAGGAGACTACCCCAAAAATCTATACATCATAATTGATAAGTCTTGGTGACTATAGTTTATTTTCATACAAATATTGTTGCATCTCTCTATTTTTATAGACTTAGTACACTTAATACATTATTAAATACACAACTATATTAAGAATAGATAGATAATATAATTTTTGTGCTTATTCTCTCAATAATTGAATATGCTTGAATGTTTCTATGACTGCCTAATTCTATGCATATATATTTATGTTTTTAACAAAAGAAGCCATAGGATCCAAGAACTAATAATTCTAGATCTCATTGGAGCTAGTCATGAAGGAAAGGTAACCAACTCTAGAGTGAGTTGTAGAGCCCTAGAGTGGGTCACAAATCTCTAGAGTAGCATTCCAAGTCATCGTTGCTCAAATTCCTCTTCTAGGACAAAAATAACTCAATAAATTATGTCTAACTTTAGTCTTGACCTATGTTCCGCATAAAGAGCAAGTCAACCCCAAATGACTCTAGTTGTCCAGATGGTCCTCATATGAGTATGAATACATTAACATTAAATTATAATTGTTTTGTCTCATTTGATAAAACTAGGTATTTTAGAAATAATTGATATACATACATATTCATGTATATATGTGAATACATCTACATATGTATACATATACATGCATTTCACATATACATGCACATATCTACATATGTATATATGTATATGTAGATATCTAGACACATTCATGTATACATAAATATGTATATATGCATGTATATATGTATATACATACATTTATATTTCTATATGTATATATACATACATATATACGTATACATAAATACACACACACATATGTATGTATGTATGTATGTGTGTATGTATATTTATGTATACGTATATATGTATGTATATATAGACATATAGAAATATAAATGCATGTATATGTATATGTGTATGCATACATGTATATATATGTATATATGGATACACACACATTTTGGTTTTGTTTTCTAAGCATTCTTTTTTGAGGACAACCCTTTGTTGATGATGTTGAGTGTTCATTTGTTGTAAGTGTGTTTATTATTTTAATATCATTTTAAAACAATATTTTATTTATTTATAAATTTTGGTATAATGTCTAATTTTATAATATGTTTGTGTGTGTAGGTTGAGTTGAATAATAGTTAGGGGCACACACAATCAACACAATGCAAGATAATAACTGATTCCAGGGATCGGAGTTCAGTTTGTAGTCAAGCAAAGAGAGGCAGAATGTTTCATTAATAGTATTTGCTACACATACATAAACACTTTTATATCTTTATGACACATTCATAACTATTTGCATGAATATATATTGGTGATATTTTGTAGTCTAAGAGATGATGTTGGCCTCATGTCACTGTATATGATATTTTCATGATGTATTATGTATGTCTTCATGACCTTATCAAGATCAATATATAAATATTTTGTGCATATTCATAGCAAATGGTTTTAATGGTTTGTGCCTATTCTATCTATCTGTATTACCCTTTGTCTCTATCTCTCTTTATCACCATCTCTCTCACATATATATGGTGTGCATGAAGGTTGAATGACATACATGTAATGAAACCATACTAGTTCTAACTCTATTTAGCCTATCAACAAATAAAGATTCAACATTGGTCTTCTAGATTTACATACATCTTAAGAATTGACTACCATAATCCATAAGACAAAGCAACAATAACCCATATGGGTGTTTAAACTCACAAGTGAAATTCAAAATGTTATAGCTAGCTATCCCTTCACTAAAAAATAGTAGGGTTTTTAGTTCAAACAAGGAATTACCCCATTTTATTGTATGGGTCTATATACTAAAACCCTATCTCCAATAACACACATAGAGTAAAAAAAAAAATATACTATGTTTGGCTTCATGAATGCAACACAAGCTTCTAAATGTCCTAGGTAGAGCAATAGATTTCCATTCACATAGTAGAAATTATAAGCTAATGCTTTTTAACATGATTTCTAGAATTTCATACAAGAATAGCATTTTCTCTTACATTACATATAAAAACACTAAAAAGAACCTTCATAAAAATCATACCTCATTGCCACCAAGTAAAAACAATAAGGTTTACATACTTGAATTTCACAAGCTTCAAAAATGTATAATTTGCACTACCTTCTTCCTCCTTTTGCCTCTGTCATCCCCTTTTCCCTCTTTCTTTTCCTTTTAATCCTTCCTTTATTTCCACCATTTTCTCCATATTCTCTACATGTTTCCCATTTCCACTTCCTCTGCCTTTATTTCTTCCCACTTTGTGAGCAATAAAGTCCCACTCTCTCTTCACTTACTCATCATTCAAGTTTCCTTGAATAGCGTACCTCAACATTAATGCTTGATACTTAATATGATGGGGCCAAAAGGTGGGGTGGCCACTTTTTGGTCCCACATCTTTTTGCACCCACTCTAATAAGGTTTGTCCTTTTGATAAGAGTAATGTCCAAAGGGGGCTCTTGTTTGCATGTGGATACATTTATACCAAACATCAAATTTTAGTGATATGTGTGAAGATTTTGTAGTGGTTCCATATATTGTTCTTATTCTCTAAATATAAAGGAGGATGAATAATCAAGTCATGATGGACCAATGAAAGAAGATGAATCGAATAGTGATAGAAACTAGTCTACTATAGTTAGTGATGATGAAAATACATTATATAAAATTATGCAGGCATTCTCATATTACTTAGAATCTCTAGTGTTACAATAGGAATAGTATTTTAAATGCATGATAGACCTTTTTCTAGAGTGTCTCTACAAACTCGTGACCATTGAATTTTCTTGGGAGTATAGAAATTTGCATTATAATACATCAAACAATAGGGTAGAGAATGTAATTGTTAATTTTATGGTTTCCAATACCAAACTCTGTAAATGATATTAATTGAAGGCATGAAGACACAATCAAGTCTTTGTTGTTGATGGTTTGATTTATATTTTCAATCAATGGTTCCATTTATACACGCTACATGAGGAAATTGTTCAATAAGAATAACTTACATTTTTAGTCAATTATAGTTCAATTTGTACTCACTACATGAAGACAATGTTCAATAAGTGTAACATATATTTTTAGTCAGTAATGGTTCCATTTTTACACAATCCACAAAGACAATGATAAGGAAAACAACTTTCCCACTAAAACAAAGAAACTAAAGTTAATAGAATGTATAGTTTTAGTTGTAAATTAGTCTAATGTAAAAAATATGCATGCTCTATTTTGAAAAAATATCTCATTAAATATTTGTATTATATGATATGTTTTAGATTGTAATATTTAATACAAGACAAATGAAATGTACACCTATCTATTTTATGTGAGATTTATATTACTTAATTTAAAATAAGTAAAGCTCAATATACATACTTATAATAGGATAAAAATGACAATTTATAAAATAATGTATATTGATCCTATAATAAAAATGCAAGAGAATAAAATTAGACATGAATAGACTAGAAAAAGATGAAAAATTTGTATGTAAACAAACTCTAGCGTATTGATAATTATGTATATTTTATCACTAAGCATTCTTTACATTATGTTCTATAAATTTGAATATTTATTTCTTTTTAATTAAAACAAAAAACTGTCATCAATTATGTCACTTAAGTAAATAATCTCTTTTTTTAAAATTGGTTAGATTTTATGAGGAAGATCAACCCTTAAGCAATTTGTACCTGGATTTCTATTATTGAGTTTCTATATTAGATATCAAATCATGAATATAACTTAAATTGTGTTCTCTAATGAGGAATTTATCCCCATTTTCATTATTGAGTTAAATCAAGTACCAAATCATAAACAAAAATCATACTATTAACTTAAATGGCATTCTCTCATGAAAAACTTATATACCCATTTCTATTATTAAATTTTTAGCCTAAGTATCAAATCATACACAAAAATTATGCTATTAACTTAAATGACATTCTCTCACAAGTAATTTATACCCATTTTCATGGAGAAATTATACAATTTTCAATATTAAGATCTTAGACTAGATATCAAGTCTTGAATAAAAATAATGCTATTAAGTTAAATGGAATTCTCTCACGTCACTAGCTCAAAATGGTCAAACATTTTACAATATTCTCACATTGTTAGTAAGCATTTATACACTCGCTAATGCCTAAGTGGTTTTGAATTAATGCAAGTTTAGTCAATCAACTATATTGCTTGAGCTTCCAAGCTTCTCAATTAACTCTTTACTTCTATTGCCTTTTGTTGCCCACTTATTCTTTACTTATCTTGCAAAACTATTATGTACCTCATTGTCCAAATTCTACTATATTTAAAGGAATCCCTATTGTTGGTTCTAGTTATACAAGATAGGACACCCATCAAACAAATATATATATGGATCTTTCTATTTATTAAACTCGGCAGATGCCTCAATCCAAGTGATCATGCAATTTGCAAGGTTCACATAGTAAGGATGTACTTTCCCAAGCTTGTGTTTAATCTTCTTAGATAGATCAAGATAACATTCATGAGTGGAGCAACACTTTGGAAGAAGAATCGATTGAAAAGTGGAATGACTTCCTCTTGCCAAAAGAGGCCCTTGTACTCTTTTTGCAAGTTAACAAATGCGTTATTTTCCTTGTTGTGCCACAAGTATGACAAACTCATCTTCACCCTCAATCTTATATGATCACATATCACCAAAAATAAGAATGATGACATCATAATATTATTACATAAATTGATGAGAGAAGAGAAAAAAATATAAAAAATTATAAAACATTTTGTATCATTCACATATTCATTCTATTACTTGATACTAAATCATCAACCTATACTATTACCTCTCGAGACAAATTTAAAGAACATATATGTGCCTTATAGGAAAAAAATAAAGATTGTGTACTTGCCTTTAACACATGTATACAATCATATACATGTCATTGTAGCGACTAATTGGTTGACCTTCGCCAAAGATACTAAAATACATGGCTGCTCATATCAGCTCCCTACTAAACGCAGCTCCCTACTAAACGCTAAATTCATGGC
>VDFB02317955.1:0-28034 GCA_007258455.2 Sequoia sempervirens | reverse complement strand
TTTTAGGAAAATTTGTTATTGTTTATTTGGATGATATTTTGATTTTCAGTAAGACATTGGAGGAGCACTTGATGCATATCTGACATGTTTTTATTTTTCTATTCTCTCATGAAAGAAAAAGAGAATAGTGGCAGACACATCATCTTTATAGATTTTATTTTTCTATTGCTAAAATGACAGTCATTCAATTTTATAGAGTTTTTGACACTTGTTGTCTCATAATACTAGATTGTGGCTGGAAAAGTAGCACCATAGATTTGATTGAAAATGATACAATAATGTGGCTGACATAAGTAATTGGCTTTTTCAAATTCTACTTTCCTTGTATTTCTATTAAAATGCTTTCATTATCAATGCCTTCATGTCCTAATGTGTTAGTTTACTGGTCAATTTGATATTTGAATTTTTTCATTTCCTACTATGGAAGTATAGCATCCATGTAGTTTTAACTTGTGATTAATCTTTGTTGTTTCTATAAATCAGATTCTGGATTTTGTATGGCGCGTGAACATGCCTAGGTTTCAAAATTAATATGTTGGTGCCTTGTAACTAGTCCTCCTTTCACTCTGCAGATTGTCAGAGGAAATCTAAGAGTTTTATGATTCAACACAATCTGCAACAATCTAGGAATCAATATTTTTGTTGCAAATCTTATTTCATTCTCAAACTAATTCCTATATTTTTGTAGATTATGTTGCATCGTAAAGCTTTCAGGTTTCTTCTGAAAATCTATAGACTAAAAGGACCAGTTACAAGGCACCAATATTAATTTTGATAGTAAAATCTAGGCATGTTCACGTGCCATAGAAAATCCAAAATCTGATTTATAGAAACAACAAAGATTAATCACAAGTTAAAACTATATGGATGCTATATTCAAATATCAAATATTCTTCTTCACATTAATAATGAAAAAAAGAATACAAAAGCAAAACAAGGAAGTAAATTGAAGAAAATAATTACTACATTATACATTATTAATCATTTTCAATCAAATCTATGGTGCTGCCACAAATCTAGTATTATGAGACAACAAATGTCAAAAATTCTATAAAATTGAATGACCATCATTTTGGAAATAGAAAAATAAAAGCTATAAATATTATGTGCCTACTACTATTCTCTTTTGCTTTCATGAGAGAATACAAGATATGCATAAAAAAAAAAGACAAAGAAAAACACATTGAAGAAGTCATGAAGCTATTAGAAGATGATTAGGGTTCCTTACATTTCACACCTAAATTCATGGGAGAATAAAATATCACAACAAAAGACTCTAAAAAGGGAAGGGAAAAAAGTAGAACCTTCGAAAGAATCCACCTCAACCACTTTAGAAGAAAGGACAACATACATAATAAACTTTGATGAAACAAACTATCAACAACCTTTGAATCCTAAAGAAATGAAAAAGCTTTATGGAAAAGGTTATGAGCTTATGAAACAACTCGGATATAGTGGAAAAGGATGTGGTGTAGAACAAGGTATCCATGTCCCTATAGAGCCTAACATGCAAGAAACAACTAATGGTCTTGGTTATTGTCCTTTGATAGAAATAAACAATCCTTCACTTAATAGCAACACTAATGGTCTTGATTGTTATCATTTGAGGGAAATAGAGAAGTCCTCTCTTAACATTAATGTCATCACACAAACCATTTATGATTTGAACTCATTAGAACTTACACACTCTTGTAAAGGAGAAAACAAAATCTTGCAATCTAAAGAGTCTTGTGTAAGTATGACATCTTGTACTAAGCAAGAGATATCTTTCTCACAAAATAAAGCAACATCCTCCACTTTTGACCAAGAGAGTATCTTGAGGAGACTCCTCCAAGATCATCTAATCTCTCTCCCTCCAAGAAAATGAAAGAAATTCTACTACAAAAGTTCATTTTACACATATCATACAGTTCATGGTCATGCTACTAATGAATGTAAGGCTTTAAGTAACAAAAATCAACATCTCAAGGAGTGTGGTGCTCTTACTTGTATTGAAGCACCTAATTCCTCTAACTGATACTCATTTTCATCCTATTCAGCTCACCCTTTTCCTGTACTAAGTGGGGGCAAGGGGTTAGGCAACCTTTTCCTCATCACTTGTTGTTGTCTCTTTTGGCTAATTAACCACTTTTCATGTATATATAAGAGCAAGCTTGGGATGTGGATGACATGCCTTAAGTTGGCTTGCATGTGACATACTGAGTTTTGGGGGAAACCCCCTTTTCCTTTTTCTTGTTTGGATACTTTAAAGTAATTGCTCACAACATGGTGCTAGCAATTTCTTTAAAGTGGGGGCATACATAGGCATTATTTTTGCATGATTTCATTTGCATTTGTTCTCATGTTTCGTTGTGTGATTTTCTTTCTTCTTGTGATGCATTCTTTTCTTGGTGGTGTCATTGGGTTTAATTTCCTTGGAGAGTGTGATATTTCTTTGAATTGTCCTCTCTTGAAGACATTAAGCACAATGTTCCCTAAGATAAGACCTATCATGTCCACTAAGTAAAATCCCTTTGAACACCCCTCTTTCTTGTTGCATTTCCTTTTTGTACCTTATTAAATTCATGGAGGTATGGCTTTGATATGGTTTCTTGGGGCTAACCTAGTGAAAACTAGCTTCACTAGCCCTTGTGAGCATGTATTTTCTTTATGTCCTTATCATAGTCATGGGGGTGTGACTTTGATATGGAATTTGTGGGTCTCACCTAGTAGACCCCTAGCTCCACTGGGCCTTGTGAGCATGTGTTTTTTTTGCACAGTGGACAACATGTTCCACTTGTAAACCTTTTGGAAAAATAGCCTTGACCAGGTCCACAATGCACTAGATGGCTAGTCGAAGCTTGATCTATGGCATTTTCCTTTTTCCTTTTTCTATCTTTGATGGTGTATTCTTGCAATTTGATTATGGATTCTTATATCATCTGCATGTGTATTCCTTTGTGCCTATGTTGGTTTTTCATAGGATCTTGATCTTGGGGGCTTGATCATCCCTCTTGATTATTGTCATCCTATCTTACTAACATTTGTGTATTTGAACCCCTCTTGATTTCATGGTTGGCTACTTTAGTGTAATTTTGAAGCAAGTTCATCCTCTAACAAAAGTGGGGGCTAAATGTAGTGTAGTAAAATGCATACCCTTGCATTTTCACACTTGTTTGGGCTCACCTTGCTTTATTAATGCTTCTTTATGGCTTAATTGGTCCTATTTTGCATCCATAAGCCCTATGAATTATATCTTTTTATGGCTAATCCCAAAAAACATCAAAAGATAAATGATTATTTAATGATTTTGTTTGTGTGTCCCTGATTTGTTGACTAGGACTAAAATGCCACCTAGGGCATGTTTGTCCTCCATGGGTCTTGGGACCCTGATTTTAAATATACCTATAAGAGAGGGGGACCAACCATGTCAAGGCCCTAGGTCATAGAGAGCTAAGATCGGAAGGATTCCCTAACTTACCCCACTCTAAAGGGTTGTATCGAAATAAGGGACGAGAATATTGATGAGGACTATAAGGTCCTTTAATCACTCTTTAGACCTGAAATCATGATTGGAGCTAGGTGAGCTGGTTCTCAGGTTTGTTACTGTACCTTAGGTAGCTCTCTGCCCGAGGATGAAAGAATAGTTCTGGGACGATAGCGTGACCCACTAGCGCCTCACAAGTGTGTTGGAATCCATATGACTAGAGGACCGAAAATATCATACAAACCATTAAAAAACAAGCTAACAGCGTAGCTAGTGACTTCTAAAGGAACAACAAAACAAAATGACAAAGTAGGAAAGGTACAAATTAATACGAGAAAGTAAATATATGAGAGCTAAGATAATGAAGAGGATCTCACCAAGACGCCAACTTGCCAGCTAGCTTCAAAAAGCATGTTCTCTCACACACATGAGAGAGGGGACAATTGTTGGGGCTATATAGGGGCCTACCTCAGTCAAACCCTTGTTTTGGTGTTTCCACCTCCACAGATAGCCAAATAGAAATGATAGAGAAATGTATGATAAATAATTAAAGAATGAAGGAATGCAAATAACAATACAAAATAGTAAAGAGCTACTCAACCGAATCACAAAGGGGAGGACCGAAACGTTACCACCTCCACCAAGATCTCAATAGCCAATGGAGGAGAAAAGAGGAGTTGAACAATCACCACAACCTCGACTATGATGAAGGGAGGTTTCATTAAACCCCAATCCCACACTATAATGGCTTGCTTCACACTCGCTTTATGAAGTTGAAAGAGTGTTGTTGTTGCTGTAATGGAGTGTTGAAGTGCTATTGAGAGTGAAGAGAATGCTAGAAAGTGCTTGAGAATGAGACTAGAATTGATAGAGCTTGTGAAGAGATGGAATGGAATGAGAATGAATGAATTTGAAGGAAGAAGAGGGAATTATCTACCATTTTTGGGGTTAGTTGGTCGAAGAGGGATGTTACAAATCATTCCCAATAGGAAGTGTAACGCCTCTGCCAACTTCAAATGCAGGAATTTTTCAGGGACGTAAGTGCGCCTTGTGGAGGTCTACACATCTTGTGGGTGTCCCCAAAAAAATTCTTCTACTGACACAAAAGACAGATTCCAAGTGGAAGGAAGGAAGCTTGCTGATGTGGAATTTTTCCTTCACATTTGGTTTTCTAAGGTGAGGATGTACAAAAGGGGAATTTGCGTAAGGGGTGCAAATTCACTTCTAAACATTTTTTCCCCCACTATAGCAAGCACAAATACCGATGAGTGCTTTGGTAAAGTAGATCGAAGAGTGAATAGGCTTAGAAATTTATACTTGAACTATCAAGGAAGCATACTGCAATCTGGCGAGCTTGAAAGTGCAGGGTAGGAAAAGGACTCCATAGCCCCATAGAAATATGAAGTTGTAGAATGAAAGCATATTATAGGCTTGCAAACCTACAAGGATGCAACCCCCAAGATCTCTCACATGAAGGAAGCCCTAAGAAGTAAGCATCTCATAGTTCTGTAGACCTATAAGGAAGGTGTCCTCCAAGATCTCTCACATGAAGGAAACTCCAGAAAAAAACACCTTACATACCCGCATACCTATAAGGAAGGTTCCCTCCAAGATCTCTCACATGAAGGAAACCCTAAAAAAAGCACCCTAGAGGGTGACAGACTTGCAGGGGAGTGAACCCCAAGATCTCTCGCATGGAGGAAGCTCAGAAGAAGTGCCTAACAGGCCTGTAGATCTGCAAGGAGGTATCCCCCAATATCTCTCACATGGAGGAAACCCAAAGAACAAGACTCCATAGATTCAAAAAGTGGCTTCACAGGCGCACCTACAAAGTGGCATGTTTACCATAGATAGAACATGTCTGAAAATAGCCACACAGGAAAGTATGTAGAAAATTGTACAAACCGTCAACAAATTGGAAAATTTTTAAGGGGGTCCCTTGGGAACCTGGCATGAAGAGGGATCCACTTAGGGGACATGTTTGAAAGTGTGAAAGAGACATGTTTTTTTTAAATTGATTCATCATCAAGGAATCCTTTCGAAATATGTTCATTTCATAAAGGAATTAGAAAGGAAGAAAATTCCCCCTTGCAAGGGGAAGGTCAAAGCTACTCCCACCTCAAAGGAAAGGTTCTCAAGTTCATTCTTTGTGAACCCATGATGAAGGAAACACGTTTCATTATAGTTTCAAGTCAAGAATGTGATTCTTTGAAAAATGTTTGCAAATATTCTTGAGAAAAGATTCGTTGGTGATGAATACATTTTTTGAAAATAAAAGTGATGGAATTTTCACAAATGAAAGGTGTAGAAGTTGAAAAACCAACTTCAAAATCCCCAAGAATGACCTGCTGCAATCAACTATCATGTGCAACAGATATCCAGAACAAAAGAAGATGTTCTATAAACCCTCAAGTAAGAATGTGTAAGAAAAACCAAAATATTGATTATTGATTATAATTGATTTACAAATGATACAAAAGCCTTTGAAAAGGAAGCATGCAAAAAAGAAAGACATGCACAACCCTAATCTTATCTTGAGCAAAAATATAGCTCAACTAGATAAGGATTACTAAATGCAACCTAGGAAATAAAATATTGCCTAATTAAACTTATGAAAGTGTAATTAAATAATTAATTACACCAACACCCCCCCATAAGTGCAACTTAGGGAGAAAAAAAATATTATGCAAAAGATGAGTCCTGGCAACAAGGGCTAACTAGGTACCCATTTACAAATGCAATGCAAACTAAATCAAATGGGGTAAAGGAGAAAACCACGTGGGAACAAAAATACTCCCCAAAATAGAATGCAAAAAACAACTAAGTGATGAAAGATGGAGGACTCAAAAATACCCCCCAAGGACACAATCCATCAAAAAGATACATGAATGAACCCCCCCAGAAGAGAGGAATGAAGAAACCACATAGCCCCCCCAGAATGAAGTAGCTCCAAAAAAACTAAAGAAACCACATCTCCTAAAAGAAGTGAGAGGGAAGAGGCCTCATGAATGCAATCTCTGAAGGTGAAGTAGGTGTAGCCCAAGATGTCTCCACAAAAGCAGGTGTGACCTCAACCAATTACGAAGTCAAAGTAGGTGAAGACTGAATAGGAACCTCCAAAGATGAATGATCAACAATGTCCCGCTGCACTAAAATGGAAGAAACCACATCTGTAGCCATAGAAGTATCAAAAACTGCAATAGGAGGTGGAATGGAAGGCTCAAGAACTGGATCCAAAGTGAGAACACCAATGTTCAAGAAGCCAAATTTCTCCTCTAAATGATGATTCACACTAGAAGTGTGATGAATAGCTATAGGAACAAAAGCACCATTAGTAGCAAAATCGGTAAAGGAATACAACTGAGATGAGTGATCCACCACCCTAGTAGCAATAAGTGCTCTACTCTCCAAGTATATGATGATAACTGAATCAGGTGTGAACTCCACAGATCTCCCATTTCCTCCATATGTGATCTAATAGATGGAAAGAAGGTTGTTTGTTAAGTGAGGAACACACAAGACATCCTGAAAGGTGTTGTCCCCAAAACTAATAGACCCCTTCCCTGTAACACTCATGTAAGTATTGTTTCTCATCAAAATAGGAGACATAGTGCAAGGCTCAAAGGAAGTGAACATAGATTGTGAAGATGGCATATGATGAGATGCTCCTGAATCTAGAAGCCATCTCCCTGATGCAAAACCTAAAGAAGCACAAAGAGCATGTCCCTTCATATCTAATGAAGTATGTAAACCAGTTGTGCCCCTATCATGTTGCTTTGAAGAATAAGAATGAGGGGATGAAGATGATGCAAACATCCTAGAAGGAAAATCAATCTAATCTTTCTGAAGAAGATGCTTTAGCTCATCAATGTCCTTCCCTTTTACAATATGCACATGGACCCTTCTCCTTCCTAGATGATTTCCCCTTAGTAGAGGAGGATGAATTTGAGGACTCATTTTTCTTCTCATGAGGTTTGGAATCCTTTTGTTTTTGTTTCTTTCCTTTGCTTGTAGAAGCCTTCTGATCTTTGGGCTCCTATGATGCAATAAGTGTCTGTGATGAAGAAGCTTTCACCATGCCAATTGTAGCTAACTTAGCTTGCTCTAAAGTGAGAGATGAAGCAAATTCATCAAGAGATTGGATAGTGAATCTCGTACCAAGTGCATCCTTAGTGGCATAAAAGGTAGATACAAAAAATGAATAATCTGGTCCAAGCTTAGAAAGAATGGACAATATCAGTTGAGAGTCTTCCTTTTGAACACCACACTATGACAACCGCAATCTAAGAGACTTGAGTTTGGTGAAAAAATCCTGGATGCTGTCAAAATCCCTAGGATTTAAGCCAATAAGCTCATTTTGTAACTAAAATTCTCTCATAGTATCCTGCTTCCCAAACAAAGATTCTAAAGTAGTCCAGATCTCATTGGGTGTAGTGCAAGACTTAATATGAAAAAGAAGGTGAAATGAAAGAGACGGACATAAAGTACCATAAGCTCCATCACACATATTAAACCATTTTCTCTTTTCAGTAGCACCTGTAGGTTCAATTTTTGTACCCATGGTTACCCTATACAACCCTTTGTGCTTCAAATGAATCTCTATTTATTTTTTCCAATCAAAATAGTTGAATGGAGTAAAGGGTGTAATATTATGTGTATCCATGATAAAAAAACAACAATATATACTCTCAAAGAAAAAAAAATCCCCTTTGATCTCAAAAAAACTCTTGATTGCATGCTTCCCAAGAAAATAACCCAAAAAAATAAAGGCTGAGTTCTGATAAAAAAATTAGATACCTGGAGAAAATTTTGCAAAAATTAGGTCTAAGATCTGAGAATAGGACAAAACTAGCTTTCTGATGCCACTTGAATCATGAAAAACTGATAAACGAGGAAAAAGTTATGCCCTCTAGAGTGAAAACGGAAAATTTGACTTTAGAGGCAAAAAAAGGAATCAAAATAAAAAAAATAAAAAAAATCACACCTCCACCATTGTGAAGTTCATTGAACCAAATTTTTGATGATATCTCATTTGTGAAAAAACAACGCCGTATGCCCAAGTTGTGTTAAAAAAAAAAACCCTAGTTTAGGCACCAGGCAGTCTAAACAAGAGCAAAAGTACAACACTTGGCGAGCTAGCCCTTGAGCGCTCATATGACCATGCACTACCGACGGGGCTAAGAAAAGGGCTCTTGGTTGCCGAAAGAACCTGAGGCTAGCAGTGATAAGCCCGCAGGGGCTAAGTTGGCTCCTAGACGCCCAAATGACCACGAGCTACAACAGAAGGGCCCATGGGGACTAGAAGTGGCAAAGCGGTGGCGATGTGGGGGTTATTGTCAGTGGCAGTGGTTGCATTTAGTGGCCACCAGGTGGCTGGAGGGTGGCGCTGCTAATTATAATGGGCGGTGCCAAATTTTTTTAAAAAAACCTTTGTTTTTTTGGTGATTTTTTTCAAAAATCTACCTCTATCTGTGTGCCCTGGGTCGTACATCCTTGGGGCAATTTTTTTCCTTTTCGATCAACTATGGCAAAAATTGACAAATTTTATATGAAAATAGCAGTTTGTGGGTGCTGTAGACTCAATGGCGAGGTTCATTTTGTCCAAAAATGCCCAAAAATTAGGTGACCGCCAGATCCACAAAAAGTCAACTTGGCTTGAAACCCTTACACAAAAAAATGTTGTGAGGAAATATCTCCAAATCATGAACAGACAGCCACAGATCTGGAGCTCTAATACCATGTAGAAGTTAAAAAACCAACTTCACAGTCCCCAAGAATCACCTACATGCAATCACCTATCACGTGCAACAAATATCTAGAACAAAAGAAGATGTTCTATAAACCCTGAAGAAAGAATATGTAGGAAAAATCAGAATATTGATTATTGATTGTAATTGATTTAGAAATGATACAAAAGCCTTTATAAAGGAAAGCATACAAAAAATTAAGACATGCACAACCCTAATCTTATCTTGAGCAAAAAAATAGTTCAACTAGATAAGGATTACTAAATGCAGCCTAGGAGATAAAATATTGTCTAAGTAAACTTATGAAAGTGTAATTAAATAATTAATTACACCAACAAAAGGGAAAAATCAAGCAAGGAAGAGAGACTAAAGGGTTGCTTCATTGAAGGAGCAATAAACACCTGCACCTTTTTGGGGTAAGGAACATTCGTACTTATAGCAGAAGACGAAAGAAAGACTAAACTAGATTGAACGAAAGTAGAGGGGAGGGGAGAGGAGGATGTGTTAGAAGGACCTATGATAGGGGTGGTTGACTCCTCTTCCTTCTTTTACAAAGTTTCCTTCTTAATTGTAAGAGCCTTTCATTGGAACTTGCGTTCACAAGCAAGGTAGTTTCTATGACTCTTCATGCTAGAGACCAAAGGTTGCAAAGGAGTGGAAGACTCTTGCTTAGCGATGGGAGTGTTCTCGATAGCTATTTCTACCAGAGGGATAGAATCCTAGATGGGAGCAGGAGGAGCAGGTTGAGAAACAACAGGTGGAGTTAGCTCTAGCACCTTCGCAATGGGCCTCTTCATGTTTATTGTCTTGGGAGTAGAAGTGGTGGGAAGCTGTTGAGGCCAAGACGTGGAGGATTCCCCATGGGGACCTTATCCCTCACCATACAATTAGTACCAAGGTCTAGGTGGTTTAGTAGGGAGATCCGATATCCAGATCTTAGGCTTACACCAAGTTAGTATCATCAGTCTCATTGGATAAAATACAAGCATATTCATCTAGAACTCTTCTCTAGAAAGAGGAGTGGGAGAGCTATCCCAAGAATGGGGTAGCTTCTCTTTTCCATTTTGAGAAGGGGAGGTAGTAGGCTATTATGCTACCAGAAGGGTCCATTTTGGCTATCCCATGCCCCCGGTTTTATACTTCACATAGTTCTTGTAAAGTAGGTTTGTTCTTGGAGGGAGCAGACTAATTGGGGTGGGCCAAAAATTATCCAATGAGTAACCCCCATGGGACACCAACATATGGTATCAAGTGTCATGGACTACATGCAAAAAACCTTCATGGGATAACTTCAAAAATTTATGAATGACGAAGGCAATTCCATTCATGGAAGCTAGCCAAGGTATGCCTAGCTTCATCCTGAATAAATCTAACTCCAGGAATAACATAAAAAAATGTGTCTATAGCCCTAGGTCCAACTAGGATGGATAGAGTTATCGAGCCATATGGATTAAGAGAAAAACCATCATGTGTGTGGATGGTAGATTTCATTTCTTTGTACTCCTTTCTATGTAATGAATTAAGCCACAATGTCTCTTCTGTAATGACATTCACTTGTCTTGCGGGGTCAACTAAGACCCTTGTCACAATGTTTCCATTGAGGTGAGTGAGAATGTAGAGGGTAGAAGTCTTGTTGTTAAAGGGTAAATCCTACGATGTGAATGTCATGTCCAAGGAGCTGAGCATAGGTTGCATGGTAGGAGTAATTGTGACCATGTTAACATATGCTTTAGGCTGAGTGGTAAAATCAAATGGATCGATAATCATGTTGGTAGAGTGTGATGGAAATAGGTCCATATATATCTACAACTCACTATTCACTTTTTCCAATCGATTTGTTTGTATTTTGTTTACTTCCATCAAGATGAATAGTACCATATTCGATGCGGTCCTATATCTCATGACGCAAGTGCATATAACATTCGGTATTATGTCTATTAACTCGATGGTACTGATAAAAGGTATTTAGATCATACCAACTAGGGAAAGGTTCTTTAAGAGGCTTAGGGTTCTCCAAAGTTATGATCTTATCCTTTAGCAGCTTTTGCAAGATGGAAGAATAATATTCTACTAACTTTGTGAACTTTCTATTACACCTAAGGCTATTATCATTCATAGCAGCTACTACATTCGCAACAAGATTACTTTTTCTAGAGATTGATATGATGGACTTTCCTTCTGAACGGTAGCACGAGGAGGATCCCTCGAACTGAACTACCATTTATTGATACTCCTATAATGCAACACAAAAATGTGAGAAAGAATGGTATTTCATAATGGAAAAATTCTCCTACCAAGGTCTCTACAAGTTCCCTATGAATACCTTTTTCACATCAAAATCAGGTAGCAAATACGATATTTGTGACAAGAGCGCTTGGTATCACACTATAAAATTAGTAATCTTTTCATTATCCCCTTGTTTGCATCAGACAAGATCTACAAAGGTCATCTTTGGCCTAATGTTAGCTTGGAAATGTCATAGGAATTGGTTTACAAGTTGATCAAATGAGAAAATGGAATTATCGAGTAATGAATAGTACCATTCGAGCATTTTGTCCTTAAGAGATCGGAGGAATAGCTTCACAATCAATGCATCATGATGGAAGAAATTTGTACATAGGGCATTAAAGGTAGACATATGTGTTTGTGGGTTCCCTTTGCAACCATTATTTTTGAATTTAGGAATCTCCATTCCTTGGGGGGGTGTTTAAAATTGCTACTGATAATAGGCTATGTTAGAAAAAGGGTTGAAAGCTAGGTTGGGCAGAGGCCTAGGAGAGACTCGCCAACTACCTTTGCATCTTACCCATATTCTACAGAAGAGTGTTCAGAATAGGGTCATTAGAAGACATAGGGCTAGAGGAACCTCCTCTAGAACCACCACCAGATCCACCTCTAGAACCACCGGTGTGACTACTACCGAAACAACTGCCAGAGCCACCATTGCCAGCAAGGCCTCTGCCGGAGCCACCTCCACTTCCAAAGCCACCACCATGGCCTCCACTAGTGCCACTTCCACCACATAAGCCACCACCACTACCAAAGCCTCCACCACTCAACCCACCAAAACCTCCACAACTAGAGGTGATAGGAGGGGTGAAGCTAAACCCTAACAGTACTATGTTCACTTTGATAGTTTCAAATCTCTCAGAAGCAGAGGGGATGTTGATCGAGGGGACTGCATAATACATGTACACAAACATGGGAGGCATCGACATTCCTAGTTGTCTCTCATGATCTTTGAAAGTAGCCCCTTGTATAATGTTAGGATTATCTAGAGGAGAACATGCTTCAGTTAGACTAGAGAGACTAGCCAGGAGTTCTATTCCTATTCGGTCTTTTCCAACCATATACTTTATTTCACTGCTAACCCTAGCAGCCCTAGCCATCTTCGGGTCCTTTTCCAAGTGATTCTACAAGTCACCTAGTCCTTTGCTAATGGTAGAAATATATTCAAAAGGAATTTGAATGGCCTCATACTCATCTACCGACGATGATGTAGGAGATGTAGGAGGAGTGGGGACATGGTTGGTCTCATCGGAGATTCCTACCTCACCCCTCGACAACTACTCTTGAGCAGCAAGACCAATGATGGATCCAACAAAAAGGCCTATAGAGAAACTAGTAGTGACCTTCGTCCTCTCCATCAGGTGTCATATAATTCTCCTAACAATATATCCGGAGGTTGTGGACTGGGTTGTGATGTTCATAAACCTTCACAACACTTAAAGGCACAACGATCAGAAGGTACAAGGGAGAAGCCTCAACACCAATGAATGAGTAGATAGTGGTTCATGTCAAGATCACAAAAAATGTAAGAGAGGAGGACCAACCACATCAAGGCCCCAGGTCATGGAGATCCAAGAGTGGAAGGATGCCCTAACTTACCTCACTCTAAAGGGGTGTCTCAAAATATGGGATGAGAATGATGAGGACTATAAGGTCCTTCAATCACTCTTCAAACCTGAAATCTGGATTGGGGCTAGGCAAACTAGTTCTTGGGTTTGATACTGTACCTTAGGTAGCTCTCTTCCCAAGGACAAATACACAGTTCTGGGACAACAATGTGGTGCACTAGTGTCTCATAGGTGCACTGGCATTTGTTTGACTAGAGGACCAAAACTACCGTACGAACCATACAAAAAAAATCTTATAGCCTAGCTAGTGACTTCAAAAGGAATGAAAAAATAAAATGAAAAAGTAGGAAAGGTACAAACAGATATAATAAAGTAAATATACAAGAGCTAAGATAATAGAGAGGATCTCACCAAGACACCAATTCGCTAGCTAGCTCCAAAAAGCACGTTCTCCTACACACAAGAGAGAGGGGAAAATTGTTGGGGTTGTATAGGGGCTTGCCTCAGTTAGACACCCATTTTGGTGTTTCCACCTCCACAGATATCCAAATAGAAATGATGGAGAAATGTATGATAAAGAAGTAAAGAAGGAAGGAATGCAAATAACACTACAAAATAGTAAAGAGCTACTCAACCAAATCGAAAAGGAGAGGAGTGAAACATTACCACCTCCACTAAGAGCTCACTAGCCAATGGAGGAGAAAAGAGGATTTGAACAATTACCACAACCTTGACCATGATGAAGGGAGGTTTCGCAAAACCTCAAGCCCACATTGCAATGGCTTGCTTCACACTTGTTTTATGGAGTTGATGGAGTGTTTTTGCTATTGTAATGGAGTGTTGAAGTGTTGTTGAGAGTGTAGAGAATGTTGTAAAGTGCTTGAGAATAAGACTAAAATTGCTAGAGCTTGTGAAGAGATGGAATGGAATGAGAATGAATGAATTTGAAGGAGGAAGAGGGAAGAATATGTCATTTTCAGGGTCAATTGGTCAAAGAGGGATGTTACAAATCATTCCCAATAGGAAGTGTAATGCCTCTTCCAACTTCAGACACATGAATCTATCAAGGATATAATTACACCATAGAGATGCGGGTGATCCCACAATAGTAGTTTAAATTTTTTGGCCAAACTAGACACTAAAATTATTATTTTTAACTAAATCTTCACATTCGGGCACCTATAGCGGCTAAACTATGAGGAATTTAAAGATGATGCAAACTAGAGTCTCGTCACATTTTGTCTATAGATTCTAAGAATATTTTTTTCAAAATTTTTGGAATCAGATTGCACTTATTTTTCCATCTCCCACAAAAATTGGCTTTTCCAGAAAACAACATTTTTAAAAAGTGACACACACCATATAACACATAAATTTTCTTCCATGAAGGATAAAAATCTAATTCTTTCGAATTTAGATTTTTAACTCTGATATCTAGTGCTTCCACTTGGTTAGATATTTTTTTATTGAATATTTTTTCTTTAATCAAGTTTCGAAGTCAAATCAATTACAATTCAGACATAGTGTGATCATATAATGCATAAATTTTTTTGTATATATCGAAATTCAATTTTATTTTTTGTTGGATCAAGGACTTCAATATTTGGTACACTCATATTTTTCAATTTTTTTTGATAATATGTTATTTTTCCATGTGTAGAACAAAGGCCTTCATTTTCAATGAAAAATGTATGTGTAATAAAACTAAAAAAACAAATACATAATGAAATCAAAACATATTAAAATTTTATTCATTGGATAGCTCATTCCAAGGACTACTTGATTCTAGTTGGATTTTTGAAGAATCCTCCATTTTCATCCTCAAACCAACCTTTGAAGCATAAAAAATTAGGTTTTGTTTGTGTCTAAGGGTGAGAATCAGGGTTTAGGGGAGTTCGAACGAACCCCTAGGGGTTCGAGTGAACCACCTTGATTACATGTATTTTGATTGCTTTTTGGGAAGCAAGAGAATTGAATGGGTTCAATCGAGCCCTAGTTCAATAGAACCCATTTTTGGTTCGTGCAAACCTTTAAGTTCGTATGAACCCCTAGAATCAAATTTTTTTCCATGGGGTCATTTTCTCTTAATTTTCCTTCCTCCATCAAATTGTAAACCACTATTGTGGCTTCACCCATGTTTGTGCACTAAATAGGCATCCCTAAAAAATATTCTACTACTGACACAAAAGAAAGATTCCAAGTGGAAGGAAGGCAGCTTGTTGGAGTGGAATTTTTCCTTCAAATTTGGTTTCCTAAGGTGAAGATGTACAAAAGGAGAATTTGTGTAATGGGTGCAAATTCGCTCCTATACAGTACTTGAAAAGGTCTCTTTTTGGAGTGTATGCCCCTCGATTTGAGTCTTGGGACTAAGATTCCACCTAGGGAATCTTAGTCCTCCTTGGCTTATTTTTAGGATTTAATTTCAAATTTTGGCAAGATTTAGCCTCCTTTAATTAATGATTTCGTATGTCGGTTTGGTGTGGTGTAATTTTAGCATATTAAGCATGGATAAGTATAAATACAAGGTTCCTCCACTCACTTTTCATAACAAGCATTCAAGTATTCATTCCTAAGGAAATTTTTTGTAGTAAAGAGAAATTCATTAAGCATTTCGAGCCATCATCAAGATTCAAGCATCATGTCAAGGGTTTGATATCATGTCATGTCAGGTGAATCCATCAGGATGGTCATTCTTCATGATGCAGTTCATTCTTCCATACTGGGCAATGCTCCGTGCCTGGCAATCGACAGACGCCTGGTAATCCTGGAGTTGGTGAGAGTCCCGTATCGTGAACATCGTTGTCCATCTTCGCCGTCAATTAATCCGTGTGGTCGACAGCAAATTGGTAAATTGGCGCAGATCGCATTGCGTAAGAAGATTCAACTTCCCCAAAAAATAGCAAAGGGACTAAGACAATAGTAAGGGAATATTATTCCTCCATAGGACTTTTGATAACATTTTTTCTTTTTTGGAATCCTCATTACATTTCTAGACTTCCTAGGTACACATACCCTAACTTGGTGTAGCTTAATTTCATCATTTGCACTCATTATTTGGCTTGCATTACTAGGTTTTGTGAGTTGAATAATAAAGTTTCTTTTCCAAGATTTTTCTTGGTGGTGAACCCCTAAAAGCTGAAAGAACCCCCTCCTAGGTCCTCCTTGTTGAGAATTAACTCACCTTATGAGGTTGATAGTCAATCCAATTAGGAATCCTAGGACATCCTTAAATGTTACTTGGAGAAAAGTGATGTTTTATGTCCATTATTCTACTAATCATGACTATAGCCTCTGCACATTTTGAGGTAATCTAAATGTGACCTTATTGTCTAGAATGTGATTCAAGTCACTACTTTGTGGAAGTGAATTGAAGAACTTAATACTTTGTTTTTGTTAAGTTAATGAGCACAGTGACACAAACATGAATAATAGTATTCTATGATTACATTCATGAAGTATTATGTTTTGTGTGATCCAAACATGATCACTTATGTTTTCTAGTGAGGAAAATTGAGAAGGTGGTGAGATAGATTGAGAAGCTAGTGAGGAAGATTGAGTAGCTAGTGAGGAAAATTGAGTATCCAGTGAGGCTTAATGAAACAAAATTTAGAGTGAGTTTTCACCATTTTAGGGTTTTCCACTCATAAAACTTGTATTATTCTTTCTCTTGTTTGTGTGCTATATTCTGCTTGATTGATCATCTTTGATTCAAGTGTTATATTTTGATTTTCATACAATATCTAGTGTGTTTGAATTATTTTCAATGGGTCTCTTTGAATAATTAAGTTGGTTAAGTTTTGAATTTTGTTTTTTCATTTGACCACTAATTCGTCTCCCCTAAGTGTTCCTATATTCCAACAAGTGGTATCAGAGCAACAGGTTCCCTGAACAAGTTTAATCAACTTGGGTTGATCTTGGTGGTGGAGTACAATGACAAAAAGTGAAAGAAACAAAGGAAAAAGAAATACCCTATAGAATGCTAAACAAAAAGAACCACCTAAGTCAAGTACAAAGGATGATGAAGAAGTAGTTATAAGAAATGACTTACAAATTGAAGAGGATACAAGGTTAGAAGTGTTGGAAATACAAGGGAAAACAACTGAGAGGGGGGGTGAATCATTTGTCATAGCAATTCAAAACTTATTCAACTTATTAACCATATTCTCATATCTGATAATTAACCATGAAAGAATGAATCAAAAACACATCAGAAACAAACATAACACCAAGATTTTTTACGTGGAAACCTTGTTAGGGGAAAAACCACAGTGGAGGTTAGTCCACAAGATTATACCATATTAAAATTATAATGAAAATGAAATATGGGGAATGCACATGCATTTAGGCACACTCCCTAGAGCTCACTGCTCAATTACAAAGGTAGACACACTATCTTATGAAGAGATTCAGATTATAGCCATCTAAATCTTGAACTGAGAAAATAGCATCTGCTAATGACTGATTACTATTCCAATTAAGCACACAAACACTTCTTCACAATTCTTCACACTCTACTCTGCCTTTGAATGATTTAGAACATTATTCACACCCACATAGAGAAGCACACCTTTTCTGCAGTTAAATTCAAATAAAAAACCACTCTTATATATTTGCAACATTAAATTTCATTGCTACAAGTTAACCACAAAGAAACAATAAAATGAATATAAACTGTCGGCCCAAAACATTAAATATTATCAATGCAAATCAACCAAGGTCAACCAAAACTTAGTGATGACCCAAAACAATATCTCCAGCATGAAGAAACTTCAATTAATTACTCCTTGAAGATCAACAACATGCTACAAACACTATGTCAGCCAAGGACAAGAAAAACATGAACATGCAAGAGAAAATCACCAACCACGATCACAACGATCAATGCAGACGTGCAACAAAGATAGAGAATAATACAAAAACATCCACAAGAAACATGAATCACTAGAGAAGCATCCATAATGTAACTAAACTAATTGAAATAGCCTCATCCTCAATTAGGAACGCCAATTGAAGAAACAAAAAAATTGTCTAAATGGAAATATTCATAACTCGAACAAATCTTCACACGGATCTCAAAAACTCAACGTGGATAAACTAGATACACTAAAAAAAAAACCCTTTAGTCCAAAACCTCTGATCATCAACATATAGAACATACCGAAAGACTGAACTTCACTTTACCACTGACAAACTACAACTTATTTCTTTACAATTTTGTCAATATCCTCGACATATATGGCTTCAAATGCATTTATGCTAATAGTGTTGACATCAATGACAACCACATATCATCAATACAACCACAACATCCAACAATCTCCCTCTTTGGCATTGATGGAAACACATGATGTGAAAAAAACCATGAACACAACTAACTCCTACTTAGGTTTTGACTCATCTTCTCCTCAACACTTTCACATTATCTTTCTCCCCATAAGGCTCTTCTCCTTAGATAATCACAAGTTTTTCACATGACTCTTCTTCCCCTTTGACATCAATGGAAAAGTTCTCTAATCTCTAAACCACATATCTGAATTTTTGAACATCTAACTACTCCCCCTGAGTAGCAGTCACCACAACATCAATCTGAAATAAGATATGACTATGAAATGCACAAATTGATGCTATACAATGCATCCTTATTTTTTATTAGGAGGGGTAATCACCCCTAAATTCCCTCTGAGAAACTCAAAATTATCCTTAGGCAATAGCTTGGTAAAGATGTCTACAATCTTGTCCTTAGTAGGCACATACTCCAATCTAACTTCCTTTTCACTTACCTTCTCCTTGAAAAAGTGAAACTTGATAGATATATGTTTTGTTTTTGAATGCAACACCAAATTATTGGAAATGTTAATAGCACTTGAGTTATCATAGAATATAGCAATAGGCTCATCATATAAAACTTTAATATCCTTCAGCATCTGCTTCATCCATAGGACTTCAGTACAATTATTTAGTAGCAACAATGTATTTCACCTCTGCAGTAGACAAGGAAATGACATTCTACTTCTTGGTTAACCATGAAATTAGCTTCTTACCCAAGAAAAATGCTCCACCAGTAGTACTTTTCCTGTTATTCACATCTCCTACCCAGTAAACATTAGTAAAGGCACTCAAATTAAGATCATCATCTTTAGGATACCATAGGCCAAGATCAACAGTTCCCTTCAAGTATGTAAAAATTCTCTTCACATAAGTACTATGAGATTCTTTCGGATTAGCTTGAAATCTTGCAACAATACATACAACATTGATTATATCAGACCTAGTTTGAGTTAAATACAACAATCCACCGATCATTGATCTATATCTTGTCTGATTTGCTTTCAGAGAATAATCTTCTATTGTCAACTTGCATCTGGTCACCATGGGTGTACCAACTGGCTTTGAATCTTCCATACTGAACTTCTTCAACAATTCCTTCAGATACTTGGACTGAGATATAAAAAACCCTTTATCTAACTGAGTAATTTGCAATCCCAAAAAGAATTTCATCTCACCAATCATATACATCTGAAATTCATTCTGCATCTCATTAGCAAACTTCATGCACAAAGCATCATCTCCTCCAAAAATAATATCATCAACAAAGACTTCAACAATCAAATCTTTATCATGATCAATCTTGAAATACAAATTACTATCAACAATTCCTTTGTTAAATCCAAGCTTCAACAAATACTTGTCCAATCTTGCATACCATGCTCTAGGGGCTTGCTTGAGTCCATACAATGCTTTCTTCAACTAACACACCATATCTTCTTTATCAGTCAACTGAAATCCATCAAGTTGCTCAATATACACTTCTTCCAATTAACCATTTAGTAAAGTTGATTTGACATCCATCTGATAAACTTTGTAGTTCTTGTGAGCAACATAGACAAGAAATAATCTTACATCTTCAATTCTAGCAACATGGGAAAAGGTCTCTTCAAAATCAATTCCTCCCATCTGTGAATATCCTTTACATACCAGTCTTGCTTTGTTTCTACCCACTTCACCTTGCTTATTCAATTTTTTTCTAAAGACCCATTTGGTTCCAATTACATTCTTATCCTTAGGTATGGGAACAAGAATCCATGTATCATTCTTTTCAATTTATTTTAACTCCTCTTTCATTGCTTCAATCTAATGATCATCTTTGCATGCTTCATTCACACTAGTAGGCTCAGTTTTTGAAATAAAGCAACATTCTTCTGCAATCTTTCTCCTAGTCTAGACACCTTTATTCTTATCACCAATAATCTGATCTTTTGAATGATTCAATCTTACATACCTCAGAGACTTCTTAGGATTTTCTTCAACTTTAGGCTCTTCTGATCTCTCATCTACTCTTTCACCAGTTTCTCCTTCTTCTTCATTCTCCTGATTTACCTGATTGATTTGCACTTGATTTGTAATATGAACTTGATTTCCTTTGTTTGTACTATCATCCTGATCATCAAATTCATATCCACAGGGTTTGGATGGTGCACCTAAGTCTTCATCAACCTTAACATTTTCACTTTCAACCATTTTCTTTAATCTTTTATTGTAACACCGGTAGACCTTGCTTTTAGTAGAATAACCCAAAAAGATACCTTCATCACTCCTAGCATCAAACTTTCCTATTTCTTCATCTCTCTTAATATAACATCTGCTTCCAAATATCTTGAAGTATTTAATAGTAGGATTTTGCCCAGTCCATACCTCAAAAGGGGTCTTACTAGTATCACCTTTGATTTGTACCTGGTTAAGTGTGTACACAATAGTACTCATAGCTTCTCTCCAATAGATATGAAGAACATTTCCTTCTAGCATCATAGTTCTAGCAGCATCTTTAATTATTTTGTTCTTCATTTCCACAACTCCATTTTGCTAAGGGGTCCGTGGTGCAGATAATTGTCTCTTTATTCCATTTTCTTCACAAAAAGAATTAAATTCACCAGAAGTGAATTCACCACCTCTATCTAATCTCAAAAATTTAATCTTCAAACTTGTCTTTGTCTCAACCATAGCTTTAAAGATATTGAACTTTTCCAGTGCTTCAGATTTCTCTATTGAGAAAGTAACCAATACCATTCTAGAATAATCATCAATGAGTAACATGAAATACCTGCAACATTGTAAACTTCTAACCATAGAGGGACCACAAAAATCAGTATGCACAAGCTCTAAGAATTCATTTGAACAATGCTTTTTACACTAAAATGAAATTTTGGTTTGCTTTCCCAATTGACATTCCTTGCATATTGCATTAGTATGTTTCACCAACTTATGTACATCTCTCACAGCCTTAGTGGAACTTATCTTGACAATATTATCAAAGTTAACATGATACAACCTCCTATACCATAACTAACTTTCATCAACTTGAGCAATCAAACAACTTTTACTAGCAACACTCAAGTGAAAGATATTACCTTTTGTCTTTCTACCTAAAGCAATTTCATTTCCGAAACTCAATATTCTGCACTTTGCATCCTTGAATTGAAGATTGTACCCCTTATCAACCATTTTATCAACAATCAAAATATTATGCTTCAAACCTTCTACATACAAAACATCATCAGTATTATGCTTACCATCAAGAGAAATGCATCCTCTTCCTTGAATCACACCAACTGTATTATCACCAAATCTCACAACACCACCATCATACTTTTCCAAGCTTACAAACTTACTTTTGTCTCCTATCATATGATGTGAACATCCACTATCAATCACCCATTCATCTTTTTCTTCAACTCGAGTAGCTAGGGATTTTTCCACATTAGTACAACCAACAAATTCAGTAGATACAAGACTATTTTCCTTGATAGCAATAAATACCCATTCATCATCGCTTCTATTTCCTTTATCAGATTCATCATATGTCACACCTTCATCAGTAGCATAGTAACACTTCTTCTGAAATCTAGGCTTGTTATGTCTTGGTTTAGCAACTCTTTCCAAACACCTTGATGCAAAATGACCTATCTTATTGCAAGAAAATAATTTAAGAGGTAATTTTCCTTCATACTTACCTTTTCCTCTTGGTACTCTTTTGACAATAAGTTCTTCCAACTCTTCTAGCTCTCTTTCTTCTTCTTCAATATGTCTAATTTCATCCTCATACTTGAATGTCTTTCTAGATGAACTCTCAACCGGATCATATCTCTATCTATCTCTACTGGAATTAGTAGCCTTAAATGCAGATTTAACCTTAGGAAGGGCATCACCAAATTTTATGAACTCAAAAGTAGTCAACTTACCAACCAATGTATCTCTAGTTATGTTTGTTACAGTCCAAAGCTCTTCAATAGCACTAGCTTTGACTTTGTAAGAATTAGGTAGGGATCTAAGCACTTTAGCAACAATCTTAGATTCATCTATCTTTCCACCAGCACGTCTAATACCACACATAAGTTCATTCAATCTTTTCATGAAAGTAATCACCCATTCTCAACCTTTCATATTTCCCTTTCAAACTCTGCAACTTAGCAATCTTCACATTAGCATCACCTTCATACAAGGTTTCCAACTTTTTCCAGATCTCATAAGCAGTCTTCAGATCTATAACATTTGTCATCTCAGAATCAATCAAAGCACTTGTTGTGCAATATTCGCACACACGCCCTGCTGAAAGTAGGGACCCTCTTTTGCTTTGGTTTTGGTTTCTTGCCCCTTTCATTTTGAGGTTTTATCTTGTCCTTTGGCATGTGCTTAAATTTTTATTTTGATTGCCTAAGTGATTCCCCTTAAGTTATTCACTGAAGATCTTTAATTTTGAGCTAAGTTGGGGTTTTCGCTGAGGTTCGGGACTTTCCACCCTGGCCGGATTTTCCCAGATCCTGTTCGGACTCCGGCTGAGTGCTGTCGTTCAGAGATTTTCGGTCTTCGTGGATTTCCACGAGGGCCAGATTTTTCCAAATTCTGTCCTGTCATCAGATTCCCAAGTTTTTTCTAACTGTCTTGTCGGCGGCATTAATGTCTTCGTACAAGCTTTGAGTGAGGTATTTAATTGATTTTTGAGGTCTTTTATATCATTGTGCTTATTGCTTGCCTTCATTTGAGCTGAGGAGTGCATTCTTGTGAGTGTTTGGTTGAATTTGAGGCGTTGAGTTTACAAATTGTGAATTTGCTAGTGATTTCTTTGGTGCATTCCTATCACTGTTCTTTGTGGACGCCTTTTACTTTGCATTTGTTGATTCTAAGATCAATTTCTACTTCATAATGGTATGTGTTCAATTGCTTTGCTTTGAATTAAGGATCATGAATAGTGTTTTTATGTTATAAAGCTTTTGGGGCTTGAATTCCTGAATATTTGATCACTTCATGACTACGGTTGCGTAGCATTGATTAATTTATGGTCTCCCAAGTAATGTCTGAGTTGGTTTGTTCATTTTCATTTTGGTGAACTTGCTTGAGAATCATGATTTTCCCCTAGTATGGTATCAACAGTTGAAATACCTCAATCATATGTTTTCCTGTGTGTTAATGGTAGATATATAGGGTTTGAAACCTAGGGCACCACCATTCCACCTTATTTCGCTGTAAAACGGGCCTAGAATGCAAATAAAATCTATGGAAGGTCCATGCCTAACTTTCTCTAAGCTTAAATCTTTGAAACTCATGATCGATCTGATATTCTGAGCGTAATCGTGATTTAACGCTGATGTTCGGGTTTCATCCTTAGTCTAGGATTTTCCATTCCCTCAGGACAATCCGCCCTTGGCGAATTTTTTCGATTTCCTCTACTTTTCTAGAATCTGCTTTCGATTTTGGAGTTTCATATATTTTTGCAGATTTTCGTTGACCCCGGATTTTCCTGATCTCCTCCGTTTTCCTGATTTCCTTTGAGTTTCTAGAATCCGCTATCGCTTTCAGATTTTTACCTTATCCGCGTATTTTCGTCGACTCCAGGTTTTCCTGAGGTCCTTGGTTCCCTATTTTTTTTGGATTTGCAAAGTGTCTCTGCCTTTGCGGAAATCCGTCTCTGGCGGATTTTCCTGAAATTTGGTGAAATGTAAGGAAATATCGAATAACATGATGTGTTGGTAATTTTTATTGCATTTTATGATTTATTCATGCTATCTTGTGATCTCCTATGTGGTTTGTGGATTGAAAATGATCAGATTTAATTGTTAGTAGGTGTTTTCATGATTATTCCGTCAGAATCCGTCTAGCCCAGAATTCCCCGAAATTCCACTCTAGCTCAGATTTTGCGGATGGTCTTGAAACCCAAAATTTGTTGTGATCATTTTATATGAGATTAAATAATTCCTTGGTTGTATGAGGTTCATTCTAATGGTGTTTTGATGGATTAACATTCCCTTCCTATGGTTTTTACTATGATTTCCATGTTGAGTGTAGGTTGAACCTAGCATGGCAGTAGTTGGGTCTTCAATGTCTGATGTAGAAAAGATTAAGATAGACATTAAGAGAAAGATCCCTGAGAGTAAGATTACATTGGTTTGGTCAGGGGTGATTGATACAAATGTCAGATTGTGGGATTATGAGGAATTTAAAGGAAGAATGGCAGCAGGGGATCCTCCTTTGGTGGCTAGAAGGATGATGGAATCAGGCTTGTCACATGTAGCTAGATTTCCCTTCTACGGTGTAGTGTTATGAGTTGTTCCTTGAGTGTGCCAGGCACTATGATTAGGACACACAGAGAATAATTGGTCCTCAAGGGAGAGTTATGGAAAATCTCAACCCTGTTTCCATTGCCCAAACTTTTGATATGCTAGACAGGTCTCATGTGGTGGGATTCAACATGAAGGCGGCTCAGGAGTTCTACGATGAAAAAACTATGAAGTCACAAAAGATTATCAATTCTTTGCTAGAGAAGCCCAAGTCTCACTATTCCAAACTATCCAAGTAGCTATTCAGAGCAAAGTTCAAGAAGGAGTATTATGATGCCATCACATTACTCAACAGGGTGGTTGGATTGAAGAGTGCTGGCATGTTTGAGAATTGGATGTGCCATGTGATTGTGAGGATGGAGCAAGAGAAGATTAACTACCATTGGGAAGGGGTCATTAGCAATGTAATTCACGATCAGTTGTCCAGTGTGTTGCAAACAAAGTCCTTCACAATGACTTCATATTTGGTCTATGCACTTACAAGATTCCACCCCTACAAAGGATTGAGTACAAGGGGCACCTTTGGATAGGATATCATCTATGAGGTTTACCCTCAGTTGCATCTAGGAAGCTCGAGCTATAGGAGGGTGAATGATGCATTCACCATGCATATCACTAGATTGCTTCAAGGTACAGAACATGTGAGAATTTCAGATCAGGGAAAGGAACTCATCAAGAAATATGGGCATGTTTATTTAGTTCCCAAATTTTTCCTACATTTAGATTGATGGCTGCTAGAGAGCTCCTTATAGACTTCCAAGATACCCTACTGATCACATTATACTTCTGGAAGTCACTAGATATATCTGTGACTTTGAAACCATTGTCAAGAGGGACAAGCATAAGACTAGATTTGGTGGAGACTTCCTCTTGAGGATTGGTACTAGAGAGGCTTGTCCTTCCATTGGTTCTGTCCAAGCTTCAGAAGAAGAAATGAGTACTCTTGGCCTATCTTTCCACTCCAAGAGATCCAGGTTTGATATCACAGGAGAAGCCCAAAAGAAGGCCAGCAGAGAGTATAGCCATAAGGTTGATTTAGAGAACTACTGGGCCAATTGTAGTGATGAATTTGAAGTTAGAAAGAAGAAGTTTTCTCACCTCCCAATTGAATCAGTCCGACTATACAATGTGAGGGTAGTCCTAGACCAACTTGACGATGTTGGAAACTTGATCCAGGACCATGCTTATGAGGCCATAAAAGACAGACCAATTATTGATGTGGATTGGTTAGAAGAGGAAAAGACATAATTAAAACAACTGATGGATCCAGTTATCAAATTTACCAAGATGTGGCTAAAGCATAAGCTATGGGAGTTAGAAAATGAAGGTGTACAGTGCATCTAAGTGCTAATGGGAGATTTGAATCCTCACTCCACCTCTAAAGAATCGACCGAGTGGGATCCTAAGGGAAAAGGTAGGATGGATTCTCCTTTCAAAATCAAGATAAAAGGCATTCAAGAAACAAAATCCTAGGAAGCAGAAAAGAAGAGAAAGCCAAAGGCTAAGAAGAGGACAAGGACTAAGAAGCTTGAGTAGAAAGAAACTGAAGGGAAAAATCCTGAGGTTGATGATCCTGTACCCAAAAGGAGAAGAGTCATAAAATTCTCAGAGAAGGCAAGCTCCAAGGTAGGAGGGGAAGAAGTTGCCCCACTAGTGGTAAATGTTGAAAGTTCAGAGGAGAAGGCCAAGGTGTATACAAGGAGGTCTAGGATTCCTTCTAAAGATAGTGTGCCTAAAGTAGATCTCCCTCTAGTAGTTTCTCATAAGGAGTAGCATGATGATGTGCCTTCCACTCATGAAGCTCAAAGCCAACCAGGTGAGTTAGAAAATGTTGAGGATCATCCAAATACTGAAGGAGAATAATTTCATGAAGGTGACCTTTATAGTGTACAGGAAGAAATTGATAAGGTAATATAGTCTCCTTTGGTAGCTTATGCGGAGTCACCTGTTGGAATCAGAGAGGTTAAATCACCTCCAGTAGAAGAAGAAATAGTGAAGGTTCCATCACCTGTACAAGAAGAAGAACATGCTGAAGAAAAGGAAAGCAAGATAGATGAGACTCTTGAGAAACAAAATTTGAGTGAAGAGGCGCCTAAGGATGGGTAGGAGGAAAAATAGGCTGAAGTGCAATTGGAGTCCACTGTCCCTGGTTGGTTGGACAAGGAGATAAAGAGAAAACAAGTTGTTGTGGAAGATAGTCCACCGAATTGGGATGAGCTGCTAGCCAAGATTGGAAAAGACAAAGATAAGAAGAAGGCTAGGGTGATCTCAAGGATTGAAAGAGATGAGGCCAGCAACAGTGTTGTTTACATTGCTACCCCTACTCCAAATAAAAACAAAGATGATGTGGCTGGAAAAGATTACAATGTCTAGACTTTCAATCTTGAGCCTACTTTTGTTGAGCAAGATATTGAAGATTACCAAGGTTCTAGTGCAGTTATCTTGGGAAGATTGAGGAAGGAAATAAAGACCAAGCAGGAGCTAAAGAAGGAAAATGAGAATCTTAGGAAATGCTTGGAAGATTTGATGAAGCCTCTACAATCTATTACCCCCTTCACCTCTGCTGTAAAGCCTTTACCTCAGGAGACCATTACCGAGCTGGAAAAGATGAAGGCTTCCACTCTTACCACTGCAAATTGGTGTCAAGGGGTGCGGACCAAGGGTAATGAAGCTCAAGGAGATTTTTTTGATTGGGAAGAATGCTATAAGGGTGAATGATTGGTTGAAGTTGGTGTTGGCACAGGATAGGGAAGATACAGATCTCTTGCTACAGAAAACTAGAACTATCATGGAGTACACCAGGGATAAGCTAGTAACTGATAAAATTCTTCCTTCCTCCAGAGCTGCTGAACCTTGGAAGTGGTTTGAAGCATTGCAGATTAGGTAGAAGGTTTTGAAAAAGATTTACAAATAGAGGAGGTAGATTGATGATACCCTAGCTAGTGTGTACAATGGCTCCATTGCCTTTTTTGAGATTATGACAAGGAGAAGGAAGATTGCTCCCAAGTATTTGAGTTTGGAATAGTTGAGGAAGTGGTGGCATGATGTTTATGCCCCAATTAATGATGATTCTATTTCTGAGCACCAGTTGGATGATGCAGCCACATACATTGTTGTCATTGATAAATACCTAACCTATAGGGTTGATTGGGATAAGTCGGTAAAACAGTCAAGGGAAGAAATTGCATCAATTGAAAGGCGACTTAGGGTTTCTCCTTTACCACATGTGGCCGACTTGGATAGGGTGCTTTTGAGGGTTCATGAAATTTTGGATCAGAATAAGGACAAAGGGGAAGGTAGTTAAATGATTGGCTACATCGAGATTTGTGCTTCCCTATTATTTTTCCATGCATTG
>VDFB02317954.1:0-67472 GCA_007258455.2 Sequoia sempervirens | reverse complement strand
GTAATGTGCAGAACATAGGATAAAACAGTAAGCTAAAAGATATCATATTTGAACACCATAAACTTTATTCATTCTCAGAAATATCATGTACAAAAGAGTGTCAGCATTGATTGACAATGAACATCAGCGCCAAAAAACTATATCCCGATTATCCCAATCCGACTACATATAACGCTCGGCGGTGGTTAGATAACCAACCGACACGACGCTTCATAACAACATTAACATTAACATAATCGGAACATGCTTTCCCGAAAGTACATGACATTATTATTCTTTACTAATCTATAGTTTTATTAACCATTGGCCGACTACGACTACGGCCGACTACCACCACGACCGACTACGACTACGGCCGACTACGACCACGGCCGACTACAAAGTAAAGATATACGACTAACAAAGTGTTTGTTTAAATGTCTCTTGGCTGTAGGTGTGCATTTTACATTAGAAGTTCATGTATTTGCATTTGAAAATACAAAAAAGAGTTGCACTTCATTCTAGTTACTTAATTAGTCATCATTGCAATCATATTCAAGCATCTCAACAGCATTGGCATCAAATCAAAAACCAAACAAACAAACTGAAAATTCATATCAGTAAATTCAGACTTTGTGTGACAACCATTTGAGAAAATTCCTAAGGCAGAAATTGAAGGGTTTTGGGTCAGATTTAACAAGGCTCATTACATAATTAGCCTGTTATTCCATAACACTAATCCATATGAAAGTATTTATAGGCACGTCTATATAGAAAAGCACTAAGTGGTATTACAATATAATGCATATAAAACCAGGGACAGAAAAAACCATCTGTAAGGGCCTATCAGCTGATTCATTAAGATTAGAAGCTTATAAGGATAGTCCCCTTGCATTAAAATTCTGTTAGTCATATAGTGAGACTTCTGCTCTTAGACTGTCTTTCAATAACTTCTGAAAAATTGTATTAGCAATAATTCCAAGGGGAGTTTAAAAAATACAAGTATATTGATATGATAATGACTTTCTCTTCATGGCTGTAAGTTATGATAATGAAGAATGATTACATAAAAGTTTAAAACATGATTCAAGAAGGGAAGTATGGTGCACCCAAAAGCTGATTCATTCAGAGTACAAATGATTAACTGTTGATAAGCAACAGAAATTTTGCGTAGGCTTGGGTACTGTGAAAAGCTCTATGACATACATACATATACACATTAGCTTGGGTACTTTGAAAAGTTCTATCACACACATACTGACGATAGACTGTGATATGTTATCACATTAATTTGGAAACTTGTATCTTTAACTGTGCATTCTCACATTCAATAGGTAAGTTATGTTTGTCTGGTAGAGTCTGAAGTATGCAAGAAGTATATGATAATACATATTATAAATATTTTAACAGGAATGGACTTCCCTGAAAATGTTAAAATGCTAAAATGACTTTCTTTTTTCTTATACAAGAACCACAAGACAATTTAAACTAATAACTATAGAGTGTACCAGAATTTAAAAAGCCTTTTAATGTGCATACCCAAGTAGTAGAAAAATGATGCAAGAAAATATGATTGATGGTAAATATGTCAGTGCATGTGAAAAGCTATATTGAGGTTTGCTATGTTTCTACTCTCCTCTTACCTTCCTTTGGCAATCTCATAAGATATTGAAAATCTGAGTGGCATGACCTATTATATGGCATCTCATCCCTATCTTCAGAATTTTTGACCTGTCCCATCCAAGACTCTCAACAATTCTTAACTGCAACTACATGACAAACATCACTGCAAGGAAGAAGTATGGAGCCAACCTCTTTTCAAAAATAGTTTCAATGCTCTGAAAATGACATAAAAAGTTAACAAATTTCTCTTACGGGTGGCAGGTCGGATATAGCATCAGCAAGAACCAATGCTCCATGCAGTTGTGGCTTGTCTATTTCATCATATGCAACGGCATTGTGCTGATACAAGAAAGAAGATACTGCCAATTTTAAAATTAAGTACTTTTTTGCCTAGATGAAAATAAATGCAACATGATCAAATCATTGTAAATTCAGAAGTTAAATGTAAACAGTCCCTCTTACCTCCCAGCTAACAGGAAAACTGCCTTTGATGACAACATCGTGTGTTGGCAAAGGATATGGTGGGAGATTCTGCAACCGAAATTCCCCACAAATTTAATTAATGGATCACATGAACAAATCAGTATATATTACTTGATAGGCTGTACATTATCTCCTGCTTATTTCAGGATCAAAGACTTGATGAAACAGAAAGTATCGAAAATGGTATTACTTTTAACAAATCAATCATTTTTTCTCATTTAAAGAATTAAGATGATAATGGAAGTGTCCATTAATCTGACACATGCAATAATGACCATCATATAATTCAGAAAATTGTGACTGAAAATCTTTCCAAGCTTGACTATGGAGTTGAGTGGCCAGGCTGAATTGCAAGGCTCAACAGGTAGTCTAAACTTGTGCAATTTTGTTTTTGAGGCCCAAACACTAGGAAATTTTGGCTCTATATTTCCCATGCCCCAGGATGTTAGGGGAGTGGTCTAGTAGGCAAGTTGCGAGGTTTTAGAAGTGGGCTTGGAAACCTCAACTCTCCTCATATCATTTTTAGTGTTGATCATGGTGTTTTGTATTGTGGTGCTTTTGAGTCTTCTGCTTGTGTCACCTTGCATTGTGCATTGGTGTGCATGTCAAGTGTCATTGCTTGGTTCTATGACACCTTGTGCACGAAAGAGTGCAATGTGAATTGTTACATGTTACTCTTGTATTGCAAGAAAAACTTGTACATCCTATTTTTAGCTATTAATGTCTTGAGAATAAGCTTGGGGCCTTACATTGCATGTGTAATGTCCCCTTTCTAGCTCGTTCCAGTTTCTTGGTAGATTAGCCTAATACCTGACCCTCATAGACTACAGTAGATGGTTTGAGGGTCTTGTTTGGCAGATATCAGCGTGTTTTCTTCTCTAGAGCTTGTGGTGGTTCAGGATTGGCCTTCGTTTGGTGTTTCAGGGCTTAGTTGTAAACACTTACTATTTATAGTAAGTTAGCTCGAGGTTGAAGTCCATTATTGTTATTTATGGAAAGGCACCTGAATGTGTTGTGGATGCAGTATTCGACCCCCTAGTTTAGACAACATGAAAATCAGATGTTTATTAAGGGAGAAATGATATTTTTAATTATTATTTAAGTTAATTGTAATGTCCCCTTCTCATCAGTGATCAGCTCAGTTACTCATCAGCCTATTCCGGAGGCCCGTAGGCTCGTTGAGGTAAAATTAGGGTTTCCTTGCTTGGAGGTTTGAGACTTTTTCTGGGTGTTTACTATTTATAGTAAATACTACTTTTGGCAGTGGTCCTGTTGGCAATGCTTCAGTGTGTTTCTATTCTTGTTGGAGCAATTGGTATTTTTGATGCAAGCTTCATTATGCAGTAGTTATTGGCATGTTTTTAAATACAAGGAAATTAATGTTCTATTTCCCAGTTGACCCCTTGGCCTAGTGAAATCACTTTATGTTGTTTTAAAAAGTGGGACATTGAGGGTACGCCTTCATGAAGGAGTTAATATTTTAAAATTAAAGTTTAATGTTGCCTTGTTGTGGGACGCCACCCTTGAAGGAATATGTATTTTGGAAAATTGAAGAGTCATTGTGTCTTTTGGCGTGCCTTGAAGGGAATTTGAGGAGTTTCTCCCTTTTCTATAAAATTAAAGCTTGGCTCCAACATTGGGTATCTCATGTTTATGCTAAAGTTATGCTGTCGAATTGATTACTCAATTTGCACTTCGAGGAATGCTGACCTCCTAGTACCCATCCAATTTCATGTTTGCAAGATAACACCTAGTTGGTTTTCAGACTGCTTCTCAAATCAGACTAGCAGACAGAGCTTCAAAGTGGTGAATTTTGATGTGATTTCCAGTTTTCAAGTTGCTTGTTTCTACACAGCTGAAAGTCATTTTTGTTTCCAGCTTCTTGTACGATTTTTATTTGGTTCTGGGCATTCAAGAATATCAATGCCATGGTGATGGTGACCCTCTCTAGTGACTTTCAGATTTTAATTTGAAGTCTTTATTTTATTCTTGCAAAATCGCCCTTCTCAAGGGCTGTACCATTTCATGTGCATTGGGAATTGTGCCATTAATTAAAGATGAACTTTTGAGGCTGTTTCTTCATCCTGTCATGGGCGCCTATCCTCTAGAGGTTCATTGCACTTCATTTCACACCATTCAGAGGTATTTTGGTGAAGTTATGAGCATTTAATTGATTCTTGCAGTTGCTGGTTATTCATTTCCAAAATTGCAGTTTTATATCAGACTTGTTACAATTTGAATTTTCAGTCCTTTCTTCATCAATAATTGTTAATATTTATCATGGAATCATCCAGTATCATGGTGCTTGAAATCATTGTAATACTTATGTAATTTTGCAGCTCTCTTTCTATTTTGTAAGATTGTAAATAGTAGTACTGTTCCAGTCCTTTATTGCTGCAATTATTTCTTATTTTCTCACATTAAGTACCCCTGGATGGTTTACCACCAGTGTGGAGAATAAGTGCATCTTTCGTTGTACCCACTGAATCAAGTGGAGAATTCCCACTCCTTAGTGGATGCCCGCCGCAGCGGATGAATTAGATAGTTGAATCTTCATGGCTGGTTATCCGCCTAAGTTTACTTTCAAATTGTAATAAGTACTTCGTCATATGTTAGCACCTCACCCTCACTGGGATCTTGAGTGCACATTCTTGACGTTGAGTTTTATATTCAGTTCAGTTGCATTCTATTTTTGTATCAAGTTTGGATACTAGGGACCCTCTGACCATATGCCCGCGCCTCTTCCTTAAGTGGTTTTAGGGCGCATTCTTGGTTAGAGTTGCTTTGATAGTGTTTTGGATTTGGCACTAACGCTAATCAAGTTGGCCAAGTGTTGATGATTGTGTAAAATTGGGCATAAAAATTGGTTAGCATACTTCATTAATCTTTAATAAAAATTTATTATTCAAAAGGTGCATTATAAAGTTATATTATAACTTTATGTCTAAAGGGGGCCATTTAATGACTTAAAGTACATTAAATGATATTTTGTTTTGGGCACCATTTATGAGGAATTATTATAAAGTTATAAAATGCACATTTAATATTATTTTAAATGATTGAAAAGAACCTTCTAGAGGATCGAGCCTTTTTGAGAAGATTATATAAGGCATCAATAAGAGATATTCGCCATTCATTCATGATTTGGACATTTGGCTTTTGAAGAGTTTTGTAATGTCCCCTTTTGAAAAAAACACTAATTTCTACTCTAACACACAAGCTATTGCAGTTAGGGTTACAACTTATCAATTAAATGCTTTAAGCTAGATAAATCTTGGTTTAGGTTCTACAATCATGTTAGATAATATTGGAATATAATTCATATAATTAGACATATATATAATAGATGTTTATCTATTCAAATCATGCAAATATCTAAGTAATGTAAACCACATAATATTTATAATTCACATTGAGAGTTGGATTATAAGGGGGAGTGGATGAAAAGCACAATAGTGTTGTGACCTTTTCACACATCGCCCCATTCAAAATAGGGACCCCTAAATTTTGCTCCATTCTGGTCTTTTGGCGTTGGTTTTTCTCTCTGTCTGTCTGTCTGTCTCTTTTCTATGGTCTACCTTTTGGGCAATGTGCCCGCCATTGAGCTTAAACGTAAAAATTTGGCCGAGTCTGAAAATTAGGGTTTGTACTTTCCGGGTCACCAAGGTCAAACGTAAGGAATAAATTGAAAACAAAGACTAACATTGATGTCAGTGTGCTTCCAGCAAGCTTCCACTGAAATTTCATCAGATTCCGGCAACTTACTATTTTTAGTAAGTGTGCAAATACAGGCGTTCCTTCAGCATTCTTGAAGTTTTAATAGTCACACTGCATTCAGAGCACATCAAGCTGCTCAATGGCAAAATTTGAGCTGAAACAGACAACTTACTATTTTTAGCAGTCCAGCTTCCAGAGCAGATTTCAGGGGTTATATGCAGAGTTTTCTGGCGCATGTCCGAGGACTCCTTCTGGGTTTTTAGAGACCTTCGCGATGGTGTAACATGCAAAGTAAGATAACGACTTTCAGCGTTCAGACTTCAGAGGCTATTTTTAGGGTTTGCATGTCAGGGTTTCCTTTGCATGTTTGCATATTCTTTATGGGTTTTTCGAGAGCTACACAGTGGTGTGACATGCAAACGGAGATAATCACTCATTTAGCAACTTGCTATTTTTAGCAGATGCATTCTGGCAGCCGCCTCCCAGCACTTCAGAAGCACAAACTGATCGCAATGCAACAGGAACGAAGACAAACATAGGTCATTTGATATGCATGCAAGATGAATTAGGGTTTCCAGCTTCGGGACCCAAAAAGAGGGGTAAAAAGTTAGAATTTTCGAAAACTGGTGTAAACCACCGCGATCAGCATCTTCCAAGCTATCCGCTGGTAAAATTTGAAAGAAAACAGAGCACTTACTATTTATAGTAAGTCATTTCAAAAACTGGCTAAAAATAGAAAGATAGCAATAGGGACCAATGTCAGCAGGCAAGTCACGTGGTGAGGAGCGCCTCATTCAAATTTCAAATCAAACGGAGCTATGGAGCTATCAGAAGCAGGCAGTTACTATAAATAGCAAACCACCTTCAAAAATGGGCTAAAAATAGCAGGCCAGCTCAGAATAGCAGTGTCAACAGGTTAACGGAGTCACGAAGATCCAGTGTTCAAAATTTCAAAGCAATCTGAGCCTCTGAGATATGAAAAACAAAGGACTTACTATTTATAGTAAGGCATGGGGAAGCTGGCAGAGGAAGGTAAAAAAAAAAATGTCTAAGTTTGAGTTTCATCCTGCAGACCCCTCCATATGTGCCCAACTTGCCAAGGAGAAATAAGGTGGTGACAAATATCTTAAGTGTTGGTAAAATCCTCCTGCCACCTCCAAATGCGCCCACCTCAAGTCATGCATGCAAAAATATTTCAAGTGAAAGTTTCATCCTCCTGCCTAGCTAAAATGCGCCCAAGGAAAAGCTGGTGAAAGTTAAAAAATTTTCTAAGTATGAGGAATATCCTTTAGCCTAGGCCAAATGCACCCTCCTCACAAAGCAAAGTATGTGAAAAAGTTTCTAAGTACAAGGTTTCGTCCACCTCCTATGGCAAAATGCGCCCATGCAACAGGAAGGTCAAAGAATTCGAAGGAAGTCAAAATTTTCATCCTTCATACATGGCAAAATGCGCCCAAGCTCAACAAGGAGGAGTCAACAAGTCAAGGGCGTTGAGAATCTCATCCACCTCCTATGCTCTAATGCGCCCAAGTGAGGGCATGTGAAGACAAAAGGGAAGAAGCTCAAGGGTCATCCTTCACATCATACAAAATGCGCCCATCATAAAGAATCAAAGATGCTTATCCACCTCACCATGCTATATGCGTCCATGTTTGAGAAGCTAAGAAGTCAACAAGTCAAAGCTAGGCGTTGGAAATGTTAATCCTTCACACATGCTAATATGCGCCCAAGTTGAAGTGAGTAAAGGTGAGTGTAAGGTGGTAAACAAGGTAAAGGAGATAAAATATTACCTAGGCGTTGAAAGTGGAGATGAAGAATATTGCTAGGCGTGGGAATTTAAGAGAAAATATCCTTCATGAAGTATAATATGCACCTAAAGGTGTTAAGGGTGAGATGATTAATGCCAGGCGTTGAGAATGTTCCTCATGATATATGAAGTGCGCCTAAGATTTAAATGGAGAATATTGCAAAGTGATAAAATTTTCCTAAGGCGTTGGAAATTGCCAGGTGATGAATAAAATATAGAGGGCGTTGAAATTAAAATCCTCCATGATATGTGCTTTCAAGAAAATTCTCTGAGTGAATAAATAAAATTTTCTCACCAAGGCAAAATGGATGAAGTTGAGTAAAATCTCTAAGGCAAAATTTCGAAATGCAAAATGATTCAGAATTTTTCTCAGGAAAAGTATTTTCTTCCTTTAGAAAATACGCCTAGACATGAAGGTGATGAATTTTTTTTCCTGAACGTGGATGAATTTGCCAGATAATGAAGTCAGAAGATGCTAGAATTGCAAGATGGATATAAAAATTTTCAAGTCAGGGCAACAAAAAATGTTCACAGATGAGAATAACGGGATTAAATTGATTTAAAAATTATTATTTTTCCAAGGTTCAAAATTTAAAAATTTAAATGAACCCGTTCATTGTATACCCATGGATTCGACGAATTCTGAAGAAAATTTTCTTCTGGGTACTGATGATCTTCGATGAGAAATGGATTTCTATGTCTTCTGCACTTTGCCAACGCCTTTCGGATGAAGAATTTAATCAGTGCTTGAATTGTGAAATTTTCCTAAGGGAGAATTTAAAATTTTCTAAGGCAAAGTGAATAAAATGTGTTTTCGAGATAGAATTTTCTAGACGATGAATTCAAAGGGAATTGCCTAGATGATTTTGATTGAGTTCTTCACAGATGAATTTTCCAGAGTGTCAGAGGCGATTAAAATTTAAAATTTGCAAGACAAAACTTCGGCTAGTGAATTAAAATTGATTAAAAGATGAATTTAAATTGAATATTTTCAAAAGTGAATTAAAACATGCCAGTCAAAGTTGAAATTCTAGAAGATTAAGATTCCTGACGTCGAGAGACAAGTGTCAAAAATGCCAGAGGAGGGAAATTCGAATGGAGTAGTGGAAATTTAATACACTGGCTAAACTTAGCCTTCTAGAATTCGATTTTCCTATAAGAGCTGAAGATTCATTCATTCTTTTTCACAGCTGAGGAAAATCGAATTTGCTCTAAGTCCAGTGTTGCAGTTGTTGCTGAAGCTGAGAAGGTATGAATTGAAGTCTAGTTGCTGAAGTTGAGTTTTAAAAATTTGAAGTTGCTGAGGTACGAATTTTAAAGAGTCTAGAGTTGCTGAAGATTCGATTTTGCTCAAAGAGATTTGAAGTTGCAGTGCAAGCTGAAAGTTGATTTAATGAATTTCGATTTGAAAAGAATATTGTTGAAGAAGTGCGAACTTGCTAAATCTGATTTGAACTTGAAGAAGTGCGAATTTACAAGAGTTCATGTTGCTGCAGCCAGCTAAGAAATTTGATAAATTTCATTGAAGTTGCTGAAAGTATCAAAGTTGCCAAGACTTTCTAAGTGGTTGATAAATCGAAATCTGTTGAAGGAGAAGTTGAGGTTTGCAAATGAGAAATAATATTGCAGCTTCTCAAGTTCTTGAAGTCGATTGGCAGCCCTGCAAAACATTTTATTTATTTTTCTAAGTTAATTTGCTAATGGATGTTTATTGTTTTGCAGATGGCTGAGGCAAGAACAACTGGCAAGGACAACAATGGTGCATCCAGGCAAGCTGTTATCAAGAAGCTGAGCAAGCCTTTCATGCCAGAGTCAAAGTTTACCTCGAAGTTGGCCAAGCTTGCTGACACGAACTTGGGCTCTGTCAACTTGGAGACTTTCAAGAACAGAATGCTGGGGATTGGTAATCATCAACCATCAGCCACTTCACACAACATCATTCAAAGTGGATTATATGCAGCTGCTGGTTTCCCACCAACTATTCAGTGTTCGGAGCTGATGATGGAGTGCGCTAACTGCTATGAGAAGGATCACAGATCAATTATGTCACCGGATGGTCAAGTGCTCGCCAACCTCACTCCTGCAGCTATTAGCGAAGCTTTTGGGATCCCAGTATACAGGAATATGATTTACAAATCAAGAGAACGTGCTGAGTGAATATATGCTTCTGCATTCGAGAGATGTACGGAGATGATCAATACTCGCTGGATGAGCAACCCCAAGCCCTCTTGTATGAAGCTGCCAAGGAAAATTATATCAGATGACTTGAAGCAGGAGTACTGTGATCTCATTATGATGCTGAGCAGAGTTGGAGGTTGCCCTCAAGCTTTTATTTTCGAGCCATGGATGTTCTATTACATCAACCTCGTGTTGGAAGGAAATGATTACGTCAACTGGGCTGAAATGATCAGTGACAATTTGCACGAGCAGCTCCTGAGTTTGAGAAGAACGAAGACATTTTATATCGGCTCTTACATCATTTACATGCTGGCCCGTATGACGAAATACAGAGGGATTTCATATAAGGAACCTGTTGGTTGTGGTTCTCACCAATTCAAAATCCATGAGGCTTGTCCGCAGTTGCACTTGACAAGTACTACTGTAATGAACCGAACCAAATTTTTTCCGAATTTTGAATGCAATTACAACAACATACAGAAGGCACCCATTAGGGTTAGATAAATCAAACCAGCAGTTACAATATAACTCATCACCAAGAATGCGCACTCAATCTCAACAAGAGAGAGGCTGTCATATGGCAAGAGGATCGTCAGCACAATAAATCAGAACTGCAACTGAAAGTAACTCAACACCAAGTATGTGCTACCCAAACCAAAATGGAATGAGGTGACCATATGGTGGAGATTTAAAGAAATACAAATGCAACTTCGAAATAAACTCAACACCCAGAATGTGCTTTCAAACCCGGAGTGGGAATGGAGCTACCATAGGGCGGAGATGTAAGATATTACAATGCAAATCAAAGTAAATAGGCGGCAAGCCAGCCTCTTCCACTTATTCAGTGGGCAATTACAAACATGATAAGCAAAACTGAGAGAAATGCTGACAGTACTACTGTTCAGCTTACAATGAGAAGTAGAATGCCTGCAAGATCAAGTATTTAAGCTCTACAAGTTGCTGCAATAGTAAAGATGTCATCCACTAAGTCAATAATGAATTCCTAACACTCGTCCTTCGCTAATAATGCAATTTTCTCAAGTCTGATCTGACAGACCAGCAACATGAAATACAGAACCAGCAATACATAAACTCAATGAAAAGCTCACAACTCACTCATTTCTCACTCAAATTACATGAAAACTGATGCAAAATACTCTTAAAATGATGGCGCCTAGTTTAGTAATGAAAAAGGGCAGCTAAAAGTGGCTATTAATTAATGGTACGGATCCCAAAGCACTCCAGAAAGTAGGGCTGTCAAGAAATGACGAATTTGCTTTATAAAATCAGAAACTTCATTAAAAATCCCACAAATTTGCAAGTAAGGTCGCCCCAAGTAGAGAAGATGATATGACCAACACCCAGAACAATATCTTTTTTTATTTTTGAAATATGAATGAAACTTCGAATCAGCTATGATATTCAGCAACTCCGGAATATGACAGAAAATGCAAGTACTTAGCTACAAAGTGCAAGATCATCAAAACAATGCAAAACCTCACTACAAATGCACTCAAAACAAGCAAACCTCTCTACTAGGTGCTATCTCTCAAGCACGAAGTCGAGCCCAAGCTAGGAGGCATTCATTCCTCGAAGCAATCCAGCAACCATTTCGGCAGCATAACAATACTCAAGATATCAGATGATGAAAATGAAGACCAAGACCTCCTTTTATAAACTTGTGATGACTTTTCCAGAAGCTTCTAGAAACCCTAACTTTCAAATTTGACTATCTTCTTTTCCCTCCAATTTGGGCGCCCCCTTTCTCAAGGTTTAATTTAACTTTATTTTAAAATCTTTTCCTTCATAAAAAGGCGTCCTTTTCTCCAAGTAATATTTTTTGACTTTAGAAATATAAAATATTTCCTTCATGAGACGATACCCCTCAAGGCCCCCTTCTTTAAAACAACTTAAAGTCATAATACTAGGACAAGGGGTTATTTTTATAAAATAAAACATTATTGTCATTAAAATACTTATTCCTCCAAAATGAACCCCTTATGCCAAAATTCAGAATTACCCAATGAACTGCCAGAAGAGGAAAGTTGACCGAGCTGGTGCTGACTAGACCATTGCCAAAAATAGGATTTACTAAAAATAGTAAATTCGGAAAGTTGCTTGGAATGTAATGCATGCGCCACCATTGCGAAGCTCTCTGAAAACCCAGAAGGAATCCAGAATCCGAACACCCAAACTCCAACAAACAAAACCCTGAATCTTCAAGAGAACTCACCAAGCAGCCAGAAACCCTAATTCTGTCTCTGATTAGCCAACAGCACACCAGGAAAAGGCCATCAATCACTGAAAGGAGCAATGCTAAAAACAGGGACATTACAACTACTCATTACAAGCGTGTCAATGACGCTTTTACCATGCACATCACGAGATCACTTCAGGAGCGTATGCATCATAGGATCTCGAAGGAAGCTCAAGAGCTAGTTGAAAGGTATGTGTGCTGGTTTATACAGTTTCCAAAATTTTCTTACATCAGGCTGCAAGGATTTTCTTCCTATCCATATAGACTGCCTAAGTACCCAACCAACAAAATTTTAATGTTAGAGATATCTAGGCAATTGGTTGCCTTCGATAAGATTCAGAAGAAAAAGAAGGGAGGTGTTGACTTCCCAATTGTCATAGGCAATTCAGATGAAGTGTGTCCATTACAGGTAGCTAGAGAAGCTGAGAGTGAGCTTCAGTTTTATCACTTTTCCTATCACACCAACAGACAGCACTATGATCCACATAACAATATCAGATGGGTACTGTCAGAAGAATTTAAACATAAGGCAAACATTGAGGATTATTGGGCTGGTGCATCAGACGAGGCTGAAGTTCGGAAGAGAATGTTCTCTAGGTTGCCATTGAATATGATTAGGGAGTGTGAAGTCATTCTGGTACCAGACCAGGTGGATGAGGATATGAACGTTGTCCATCCAGATTATGAGGCAGTAAGAGATACTCCACTTCCACTCCCGGATTGGTCAGACCCAGAGATTGCTGACTTGGACACGCTTTCTATTCCAATCTCGACATTTACCAGAGCATGGGTTGACAGGCGTGTGAGTAGATTGAAAAGTAGGTCGATTGCTTTGACTTACAATTCTATGGGAGATCATAGGACACCCACCACCAGCAGGAAGAAACAAATTACACGAGGTCCAAAATCTCGGAGGAAGGAGCCAGTTCGGCAGGAGCCTATTCAACCAGAGCCTCCAAGAGTTGTAGTTGAATCACCCACACCATTGGAGACACGTTCTCCAAGTATACAGGAGGTTTCTTTATTTACTGATCAAAGAAATGCATTGAATCAGGTGCAAGTAGTACAAGGAGATAATCAGCCACCACTGAGAGAGTCAGTTGGCCAGAGTGTCAACGCACCTAGTAGAGATGATCAGCAGACCGATGAGGGGACTGCTACCGACCCTCAGTTTCAGCAAGAGTTAGAGGTGGCTTTAGACGATGATGACATAGTTTCAGGAGATACTCAGCCACTTGAGGCCGATGAACCTCACCAGAATGATATAGAAGTTGAACGAGTCCGTGAAGTAGAGGCACAAGAACAACAACCGTTTGATATACAATATACGGTACCTGATTGGCTTAGAGATAGGATGAGAAGAAGTCCCAGTGAAGAGATTGATCCAGCGATAGAAACAGAAGAGTTGTTAAACAGGATCAACGCGCCTCCACAAAAGAAGAGAGCACGAAAATTTTCAAGGATATCGACTGATGAGGATGGCTCTCGCACCCTTCATATGGTAGTGCCACAGGTTGATTGTGATCGAGACAAAGCAGTGCCAGAGAACTATGTGATCACAACAATGGAGTTAGGACGCCCCACAGGTGCACAGATTGTGGAGGAGTGTGATAACTCCTACCACGCCCTCAAGGACAGATTATTTAAAAAGGAAGTAAAGTATAAGAAGTTGAAAAGGGAGCATAAGGCTTTGATAGGATATATGCAGCAGTTGTCTCGTCCTTCTGGGCAGGAGATTCCAGCAATAGAACTCCCAGCTGAAATACCTAGAGAGTCAATTAGTGGCTTGTTGGAGTTGGGGAAGATGGCACAGGAGGCAGATAAGTGGGTTGCAGGAGTTCGTGCTAAGACAAAAAAGTTCATGGAAGACCTTGCTCATGCTTTCCAGTAGGCTTCCAATATTTCGGCACAGATGGAGGCAGTTGATCAGGCCTGGGGTGATGCTTCTGTTTATCAGAGCAAAGTTATTCAGCGTCTTGAGGCATTGAGGCATACTCCTTTGCAAATACTGATTGATGGAGGAGTCATTCAGGAGAATGATAGATATGACTTTTCTAGATGGTACTCTTCAGTGATCACGGGGCGTGGTTTCTTTGACGCAGCACAGGCGGATTCAGTTAGAGTACGGAGGGCTATGGCCAATATTATTGATGGAGTCCAGAATACCTTCGAGGCTATATTTGCTAGACGGCTGAATACCGATGAGGTGACTACTGATAATTTGAGGGGTAGGCTGGTGCTTTTCTTCTCAGAGGTGAAGACCTTTGTACAAGATGACTTTGAGAACACTTCTACTTTCTCCAGCTTGATTCAAAGCACGCAGGATTCCTTAGTTGCTTGGAGAAAATCTTGTACACGGCATGAGTAGTTAGTCACGGTGTTAGAGTTCCAGCTTGATTGCATTCCACCTATTTCAGTTCAGGAGGTTCAGGCTGTACTTGCTAGATTCATTGAGTTTGCAGCCAAAGAGAAGGAGAACGGGAATGCACTACTGGACGATGATCTTCTAGAAGACTGATTGTGGGCATTAATTGCCTTTACTATTTTGGGAGTGGGAATCTTTAATTCATTTAATGTACCACTCCCCATTCTGGTTGTTTTTAGGGTTAGGGCTGAGGTGGCTTAATCTTAGCCATTCTTTTGATTGTAATCTAAGCCGTCCATTGGACTGGGCTATCTATAAAAGGGGGAGTCCCCCTCATTTGTAATTCATTAGAATTAGATTGGACATCAGACTAGAGACTAGAGCAGAGAGATTGATAGTATAATTTTATAGCTTAGCATAGCATAGTTTGGAGGAGAAGGAAAGTTTTCCTTTGAAAACTTTTGTAAGAGATTGTTGTGTAAAACTTTCATAATAGAAGATCTTTTCATTGATGGTGAAATTTGTCTTTGTTATGGATAGCTAGCAAGGTTTCTTCATTCCTTTGAGTCCAAGTAGCATAAAATAGCTTAAAGTAGAGTAATTTTCATTTCATGCAAGTAGATAGTAGTTGTGGATTAGTGGCATCAATCAAAGTGACTTCGTTTATTCCATACCACTAGCGGCTTGCTAATGACAAGTTTGCCTTGCGTGGTCAACTGGAGCATTTCATAAGCTTAACTTCAGTTGCAATTCATATCTTGGTATGCGTCGTCTTGACAGTGTCTTGGTGTCGGATTGTAGCTTGAAAATTTCTTGCTATCCCCTTGAAGATTGCACCAACTTTGCGTAAGCTGTCCAGTGTGAGGTGGAGCAGAGTTTGGTTGGAGTTATTGAGATTGATCCCACGTCCCGCCTTAGAGTAGAGTATAGAATCTTCTCACCCTTACGCTCATTTACTTTCCGTTCATCCTGGGTTAATTTTAGGAAAACGTACTTATTGCCAAATCATCCGCATTACATAAATCCCTTCCAATCATCCATTCACTGTTAACTGCAAGTATCTTGAACAATTGTGTAAGTCCCCTCATGAAAACAGCAATTCACATCAAACCAACTAAGGGTATTCTAAGTATTTCGGAACCTTGGAGTTGAACATGCAAACTTTCTTGCAATCTTAGCGCACGGAATACTTTGATCAAGAGAGAATGGAGTAGCCTTCGGACAACTTTGTTCTGCTGATTGGTGCGGTCACAAAAAATCACATCAACAGATAGGTCCGCCCGAAGCTATCACACCAAGCCCAAGAGCAGATATACCATCCCTCTTGGCCCTCATTTGGCGCACTTAGTCATTTCGCATGGGGTGGTCTACTTGGTGGACAACTTGTATCTGCATTCCCTATCCTTGCTATCTTATCCATCCCTCTTATGGTTGAAACCCCTTGAATCAATCCTATCAATCAATTCATGTAGAGGTTTGGAAAGAGCTTATTGTAGGAGGCTCATAAACATCTCCTCCCAAGCCCAAGAGTGGATATCACCCCCTTGGCTCCAAGAGGCGCACTTAGTCAATTCCATCATGGAGTGGCGTACTTAGGAGGATGTCTAGTATCTGCTCAACCTACTAGTAGTCCCCTCCTCACTTCTTCCATGATTGTTTTATAAGATAAATAACAAGATAGATATGATTGCACACACAATAGTTATGAGAGTATATATCCCAATAACACAATTAGTTATCTAATTCAAAATGACGTATTAACAATGCTAATAAGAGTAAATAGTAAAATGTATAATATTATGATTCCAGAATTTATATCCACAATTATAAACTAATATTTTAATCCACATCTGATTTCATAATATATTAACTGATTATTATTTAATTCCATAAAATACTTACTAAGTCTCTATCTGTATTCCTAATATATTTAATAAACCAATTATTGGTACTCAGAAATACTTACAGCCTTGTTTGTGATTGGATCTGTAGAAATCTCCTTTTATTCCCTCAGCCACCATTTGCTGTATTTCTTGATGATCAGATTTTGCAAAATATCTTTATTAAATGTTTCCCTTTTCAAAATCTCTGTCAGAATATATTCTTCTTTTTATTCCATCCATTAACATTCATATATATATATAATGATTCTCCCCTTCCTTGGTGTATATACTTTTCATTCCTTTTATACAATCTCAAGAGAGGCGATCCCTATGAATTAAGTTTCTTTCTAAAAAGACAACCTTAAGTTAAGATACACCTCCTCACGACAAATCGCAGCCTTTGTTAATATTTGTTTTCACCCAACATGAATCGCTGCCTATTTAGTTATATTAATTGCTGCTTATATATATTTGTTACTGCTCCTTTATGAACCTCTCCTTTTTGTTACTTAGTCATTGCATATATATGTGATTGTCTTTTGAATTAAGGTGGCCAGCATTAAGAGTTTGGGCCATGTAATATATACATATTATTTATGTTTATTAATATATTTTATGTTTTCTTATTTTATTATATTTATTTTCTATATTAGTTTATATGCATATTCTATATTATAATAATAATCACATTGTTAATATTTATTTTGTATTGTTGATATTTATTGTTATATTCGATTATTATAATTATAATATTATTTCATGATAATAATAATTATAATAAAATTGCTAATATTCTTCTTTGTATTTTTGATATGTTGTCTTGTTGTTTATTTTATTCATTTATTTGTATTTTCGTGATTACAATTTCAAGAGGCATGAGAAGTTTCGTTGTGGAGAAGAAACCTAGGGTTTCTACCATTTCTACAATTCTTGGTCATTGAGAACGTTGTATCTCTCTGATTCTTGCATTCTGAGGTTGTGAAATACCAGCTGAAGATTGCCCTCGTGGATTGGCTTCATTCAGGAGTCAATATTGAGCTTTATTGGAGATTTGAGATTTCAGTTGATGTTCCTTTTTGCAGAGTTTTGATGGGTAACCAGTATTTTGCAGTTTTGGGGTGATTTCAGTGGGTTTCCATCAATTCTGTGTTGCTAGATTTTGTATTGCTGAAATGAAGTTTCATTCATAGCAGAGAATCAAAGAACTTTTTCCTTTTGGGTATTTGATCATTCCATTCCTCACCCCAGGGCGCCCCTATACCTGCATTTTCATGCCTTTTAGTGAAGTCTTAAATTTTATATATCAAATCGCCCTCCTTGGGAAGTGCGCAACTCTTGGCACATGCATTGGGATGCGTGCATAAACTAATCTGCCATTTTCAGCAGGGTTTCAGTGTTGGATGTTGGACGCCTAGGCTAGAGGAGACATTTGCATTTGATTTGGCATCATTCGAAGACTCGGTGTGGATTTGGTGAGCATTTTAGTGGTTCCCAGCACTTGTCCTGATAGGCTGAAAATTATATCAGATTGTTGTACTTTGAATATTTTGATATTTTTACTTTTGTTTTGTAATAGACTTGCATGGAATAATGGATCAATAAATCTGGTTTGAAATAAATGAAATAAGGGTTTTCTTTCAGCAATAGTTTTGAAATGCAATAGTTATCATTACTTCTATCTTGAGAATTCATATATGCATTTGCATTGCTTAAGTTTCCTGGCATCTTTACTGAAAAATTACAAAAAAAATCAAATATCATTCAAAACCCAAACAAAAAATACACCAATTGCATAGCGTTCAGTATTTGGAGAATAGGAGGGTCCTTACAATGGTATTAGAGCTTTGATCTTGCCATCTTGGAGGGTTAAAGTATCATATGCAGCCACAAGAGATTGGTCCACACAGGTATTATACTAGTAGAAGAGCAGAACAACAAGAAAATCCAATTGCAGATACACAATAGGGCATAATGGGTGATAGAAGAGGTGGCAGTCCACCAAGACATGAAACCAATAATGAAGAAAGAGAAGCAAGAGAAATCATGAGGTCTTACAGCAGGGCAACAACATGTAGCAGATGTTTTGCAGCAGCTATGCAACAGATGAATACTGCTAGAGACAAAATCACAAGCAGGAAGACAATGGAAGTGTTGTGGGGAATCCAAGGCCACAAAGAGCACCTACTCGTACCACCGATAGACCTTTGCGTCCTACATTTTTGAGGAATGAACCAAAAGAAGAGAATGTTGAAGAAAATGAAGATGCAACATTCGCAGATAATGTCATGACAATGTATGATGAATGGGATTAGCTACCACCACAAGTAAAGGAGCATTTGACCTTTGACCGATGCATGAGTCAAAGGAGGGAGCACAACAAAACAAGGCAAGATAAGAGACCAAAGAACCAAAACAGGGACCTAAAACATGCCACAAGCAAGCTCACACTTCCAACATTTGATGGTAGCGAGAAGGTCACAACACGAGCTTGGATTCACAAGTTGGATACCTTCTTGACTCTTCGGCCTATGGCGGAGGACGACGCAATCAAGTTTGCAACTTTGCACCTGGATGGGTTAGCTAATGATTGTTGGCACCATGGGATGGTCACCTTGCAACATCACCACTTACCAGGAATTCACTAACAAGTTGATTGAGCGCTTCGACAAGAAAGACTTAGAATTATATTTCAAAGAGCTTGCTCAACTCAAGCAGGTGGGTGGTTTGGAGGCCTACATTAGTGAATTTTAGAGGCTTTCAATAAAGGTCCCTAGCATATCTGAAAGAAGGTTGGTCATTTTGTTTACTGAAGGCTTATTGGAACCATTTATAGGATGGATCAAGGCTTTTGATCCCCCTTCATTACAGGAGGCAATGAAGAAGGCACGAAATATGGAGTTGGCTGCTCCAAAGAAGCAGTCTTCTACTAAAGATATTACTTCTTCCAGCGATGACAATCCTCAACAAATTGCTAGTAAGAAAAAGAAATCAGTAGCTAAGGTGGATGAGGAGTCATGAGATGAATTGAGGAAGAAGCAATTGTGTTATTGTTGCAAAGGACCCTACAACAAAGAGCATGACTGTCCTTTGAGGCCTAAGGGAAAGACCAATCGTATGAAGTGGGTTTATTATGAGGATTCTGATTCTAAAAGTTCAGATCAGCAAGCTGCTCCAGAGGATGATGAGGATGGACTTGATGCAAATTTGTCCCCTTTGGCCTTATTTGCTAAAATACAAAAAGGGACTTCATTCAGAATCAAGGGAATGGTTAATGGACAATGTTGCATTGATATGCTTGACACTGGAGCAATGCATAATTTTATCGATGAGGGGTTTGTGGCCAGTAGTAGACTCCAGGCAGAGGACTTCGCTGGGTTCAGAGTTAGAGTTGTCGATGAATATACCCTCACTTGCACTACGCGGATATGTAATCTCACTCTGTTGTTGAATGACTATGAGTTATAGGTTGACTTCTATGTGGTCAACATGGGCGAGATGAACATAGTGTTGGGCATGAAATGGCTCCAAGACATTGGAGAATTTACCCTCAATGTGCCTAAAATGGAGATGAAGTTCAAAACGAATGGTAGAGGTTACGTGTTGAGGGGAATTGTAGATGGGAGCTTGTGCTCTATCTCTCTCTGTAGAGAGAAGAACAAAAGGGGAGAGAAGGAGATGGTATAGGAGGAGGCGTGCGAGTCAGTGCAGGAGTTTGATTCTACTCGTTGCTCTAGCGGGTTGCAGAGGGATGACTCAGGTCAGCATGGTGTAGTTGTGCAATTTGTGAATAATCCATTATTCGAGGCTGATGCTGGATTGGTTTATGACAATCCACTCTTCGAGCTTGATGTTGATCTTCCTCCAGGTACCAGTACAAAGTTGGGCGATAATTGCAGTGTTTGGGATCCTTCTAATACATCAGGATGCTAGGCAGGGCTCACAGAGGAGTTTTACAGTGTACATGGTGAGGAGTGCCTATAGTTTTTCTTTTGATTCACCTATACACGATTTGTTATAGATGCACAATTCTGATGCGCATGTGGTGGACAGTTTGTATGATATCTTACGTTGTGCAGATATGGGAAGCAAACTTTGTCAGCATTTTGAGTTGCTTCCCCTTGAGATTCATGCTCCTGAGACACCTGATATTGAGGACGCGGATCATAGTGATTTGTCAGTTGTTTTGATGCGGGTGTTGCGGGAGCTAGTTGGTGATATTAGGGACACAACACAATTCTTCCCTTGGGACCCAGGTGGAGTGATCTTTTAGAGGGTTTTCTTTTGGCAGTTGAGATTGCTTGGGACAAGCAATTTCAGGGAGGGCTGACTATAACGTCCCCTTTTTAGCTCATTCCAGTTTCTTGGTAGATTAGCCTATTACGTGACCATCGTAGGCTAAAGCAAGTGGTTTGAGGGTCTTGTTTGGCAGATATCAGAGTGTTTTCTTCTCCAAAGCTTGGGGTGGTTCAGAATTGGCGTGGTTCAGGATTGGCCTTTGTTTGGTGTTTCAGGGCTCAGTTGTACACACTTACTATTTATAGTAAGTCACCTCGAGGTTGAAGTCCAGTATCACTATTTGTGGAAAGGCACCTGAACGTGTTGTGGATGTAGTATTCGACCCCCTAGTTCAGACAACATGAAAATCAGATGTTTATTAAGGGAGAAATGATATTTTTAATTATTATTAAAGTTAATCTATAATAATAATTTATTATTTATTCAAAAGGTGCATTATAAAGTTATATTATAACTTTATGTCTAAAGTGGGCCATTTAATGACTTAAAGTACATTAAATGATATTTTGTTTTGGGTGCCATTTATGAGGAATTATTATAAAGTTATAAAATGCACATTTAATATTATTTTAAATGATTGAAAAGAACCTTCTAGAGGATCGAGCCTTTTTGAGAAGATTATATAAGGCATCAATAAGAGATATTCGCCATTCATTCATGATTTGGACATTCGTCTTTTGAAGAGTTTCGTTGTGGAGAAGAAGAAACCTAGGGTTTCTACCATTTCTGCAATTGTTGGTCATTGAGAACATTGTATCTCTTTGATTCTTGCAATTTGAGGTCGTAAAATACCAATTGAAGATTGCCCTCGTTGATTGGCTTCATTCAAGAGTCAATATTGAGCTTTATTGGAGATTTGAGATTTCAGTTGATGTTCCTTTTTGCAGAGTTTTGATGGGTAACCAAAATTTTGCAGTTTTGGGGTGATTTAAGTGGGTTTCCATTAATTATGTGTTGCTAGATTTTGTATTGCTGAAACGGAGCTTCATTCACAATAGAGAATCGAAGAACTTTTTCGTTTTGGGTATTTGATCATTCCATTCCTCACCCCAGGGCACCCCTATACCTGCATTTTTGTGGGTTTTGGTGAAGTCTTCAATTTTATACATCAAATCACCCTCCTTGGGAAGTGTGCCACTCCTAGAACATGCATTGGGATGCGTGCATAAATTAATCTTCCATTTCCAGCAAGGTTTCAATGTTGGATGCTGGTCGCCTAGGCCAGAGGAAACATTTGCATTTGATTTGGCATCATTCGAAGACTCGGTGTGGATTTGGTGAGCATTTTAGTGGTTCCCAGCACTTGCCCTGACAGGCTGAAAATTATATCAGATTGTTGTACTTTGAATATTTTGATATTTGTACTTCTATTTTGTAATAGACTTACATGGAATAATGGATCAATAAATCTAATTTGAAATAAAAGAAATAAGGGTTTTCTTTCAGCAATAGTTTTGAAAGGCAATAGTTATCATTACTTCCATCTTGAGAATTCTTATATATATTTGCATTGCTTAAGTTTCCTAGCATCTTTACTGAAAAATTACAAAGAAAATCAAATATCATTCGAAACCCAAACAAAAAATACACCAATGGCATAGCGTTTAGTATTTGGAGAACAAGGGGGTCCTTAAAGTGTCATTAAATGGCCCCCTTTAGACATAAAGTTATAATATAACTTTATAATGCACCTTTTGAATAAATAATAAATTATTATTAAAGATTAACTTTAATAATAACTAAAAATATCATTTCTCCCTTAATAAACATCTGATTTTCATGTTGTCTGAACTAGGGGGTCGAATACTGCATCCACAACACGTTCAGGTACCTTTCCATAAATAGCAATACTGGACTTCAACCTCGAGGTGACTTACTATAGATAGTGTATACAGCTGAGCCCTGAAATACCAAACCAAGGCCAATCCTGAACCACCCCAAGCTTTGGAGAAGAAAACACTTTGATATCTGCCAAACAAGACCCTCAAACCACCTACTTTAGCCTACGAGGGTCAGGTAATAGGCTAACCTACCAAGAAACTGGAATGAGCTAAAAAGGGGACATTACAACATGTGTTGATCAAATGAATCTAAAGTTAGGGGTAGTAGCCATGACAAAGAGGATAGCGCACAAGTAGATCCCTCAAATGTTGGAGTCACTAATACTCAGGCAAATATAATGGTTGCATTGTCATCAAGGACCTATCTTATATGACTACACAGAACTTGTACCCTATCTTTGACAACCACACAATACTTATTATAAATTGATGCAAGATCTTTTGAGCTGTACTTATAATTTTAGTTTATATATATATATATATATATATATATATATATATATATATATATATATAATGCCCTAGATTTCATAATCCATGAGTTATGTATGCACTTGACAATATTTATTTATTTAAATATGTTGTTTCCTTCAACTAAAATCAACTTTTGTAGTTATCTAATCAATGTATACTTGTGTATTTTACATAGTTCCACGGGGACGCGTCTCCCCCTGAAATACAGCAGTCCCCAAAGTCTCCCCGTTTTCAAGACACGGAGACTTCAGGGAAACGTCCCCTGCCGTCCCCCGCCGCCCCCCCCTCCCACCCCCTCCCCGCCGTCCCCCCGCCGTCCCCCCGTTTCGCCACTGCATTTCTTTGAGGCATTTTGTCAAACAGTTCACGTGCCTTGTCTATGCTTCCACATTTTGCATACATGTCTAATAGGGCAGTTGCAAGTACAACATCTGACAAAATTCCTCTATCCTTTATGTTTTGATGGATGTCAATACCCTATTCCAAAGCTCCCATTTTGACACAGGCAAGGAGGATGCTGGCAAAGGTTGTATTTCAGCGCAATATGTTTATTAAACTCTAAACTTATTAAGTTATTCCTTAGGATTCTACAGTTATACATTTTTTTATATCTAATTTTTCAAGTACTATATGTATTTCAGTGCACTGCTCCCCCGCTGCCCCCCCGCCGCCGTCCCCCCTCCGCCCCCAAACTTAGACCCCTTGCCTCCCCATCCCCGAAACGCGCCCCCTACCGTACCCCCGTCCCCGTCCCCGAAACCCCGTGGAACTATGGTATTTTATCAAAGCAGCTTCTATTTGATTAGTTTATAGTTACTGTTATTGTGTGTTTACAGTTTATTTATTGAAGAATGCATTATAAAAACTTTAAATCTTTAAAAAAATATATATTTCTTGGATTTTTCAATTTGCCAAGTCTTGGCTATGTCTGAGTGTCGAGTACAAGTCTAAGTCAAAAATCAACTTACTAAGTCTAAGTTGAGTCCAAGCTTTGTAGCTACGATGACAATGACCATGCAACGGAAAATCGTGTGTTGTGTGCACATGCAGACACACTACATCACACATGTACATGCAAATAGATGTGTGTGTATATGTATGTATTTGTATAGATATAATTATATGTATGTGTGTGCATTGTATGTATATATGTATGTGTGTGTGTGTATAATTAAAATAAGCTTACAAATAATTAAAATCATTCAAATTTAAATCTAAATTGAAAAAGTGAAATAGAATAAACTAAATATATATTAAAATTTCAATATTAATAGAAAATAATAATTATAAAATAATCAAATTTGTAAATACATAATAATAAACCAAAAAAAAAAAAATATTAATAAATAATTAAAGAGCACACTTGTAGAGAACACTAAAGAGCACAAAAGAGGGATAAAGAGCACAAAAACAAACACTATGAAAAGATAAACGTAAACCAATATTGCTCCATAAATAGAAAATAAAAGTGAGCAAAAAATAAATAAATATATAAACAGAAAACAAATTAGTAGCATTCCTTTGGTTGATCTAGATACAATAAAAATAAAGAAAATATAGAAACCTAAAAAAACTCTTATTCCTTGGATAACAAAATATGGAATATTGAATATGACATACGAGCATTACTGTAATTGAAAGAGATTGTGTGTGAAATTAATCACCTAGATACAATAAAAATAAATTTAAAAACATGATAGAAACAGTAAAAAATCACAAGGGTAGAGATAGGGAAAATGGAAAACAAATTCCTCTCTGACCTAGGCACAGTCAACTAGGTCACCAAATCTTGATGTATCTAGCATGACTCCAAGTTTTCCCTAATTTTGGATATAAACAAGCAAAATACCCAAGCTATATCCATGTTGTACAGTTGCTGTATTTAACAAACTTTGAAAATAAGTGTTCAAGCAAATTGTAATGATGGTTTAAATAGCAAATGTTGATAACAAATCCTAGCTGACCAGCAATTATGCACTATTGGAAATCCTTGCAAACTCAACCAGCCACTTGTTATAGCTTTTACATTATATTGTCTATGGATCATAGGTTTTCTTTCCTACACCATTGCCTCTTGCAAATTTCCATCATAATTTCTCAAAGGTATTTTAAATACCTGATTATTGCTCTTTCCCTCTTCTTGAAAAGATAATAAGTCCTTTTCTATATTATTCTCTAGTATATTATTATTTTCCTCTTCCTGGAACGAGGACAAACCCTTTCTTCTACATTCTTTCATTCCTCAAATATTGTTGCCCCTTCAACAATATTTGGGGGAAATCTTCTGCATTGTTCCTCTTCTTCTTCCAAGAGGCAATAATCCTTCTAATATGTCTAATTTGTATTTACCCCAAATGCTATTGCTCCTTCAATAATATCTGGGTGAGACAACCTATATTGTTCCTCTTCTTCTCAAGAAGCAACGATCTTCCTTTCTTTTTATTTAATTATTATTTTATGAAAACCCTTATTGCTATTTTATTTCTTTGACATTACCATGATTTCATCTCCTTGGTTTACCCGTGCATAGCATAGTAGTAATATCTTTAGATGTTATTTACTATATTGCTATCAATAAATGCACTGAGTTTACCTTTCTAACACAACACATGAAATATGCCCCCTTAATTTTTCCCAAGATCTTCACAACACAAACCAACACTACACCAATTGATTAGCATTAGCTTCTAGAAAGAAATCAATCTAAAGGTACTCAACGCCAAGAATGTTCACCAAGATCCTTTAGAAGGAGAGGTGATAGCATATGGCGGAGGAAACTAAGCTATAACTGAAAATTGAATTACAATTGAATGCAAATAGGCGGTGAACCAGCCATGAGAGTTTCCATGCTACCACTTAAACAGGGGGGGGAAAAACATTACAATTCAGAACAATTCTCCGCTTAGCGGGCATCCACTCAGTAGTAGGGACTCGCCATTTGAACAGTGGGTGAAAGATGTACATACAATAATAATTACCTCCACACTGGTGGTAAACCATCCAGGGGTTAAAGTGTTTGCATCAAATTTCACAAATAAATGCAATAATAAAGATGATTGGATTAGTACTACTAATTCATAGCCTTACAATGAAATAAATCTGCAATTTACAAGTGTTACAATGATAAAGCCAATGCAAATAATTGAAGGATGATTTTTCCAACTTCCAAACCTCTCAAATACTGAATTACAAGCCAAAATCTGAACTTATTGAAATCTGATAACAATAACCAGCAAACTGAAAATGTCTAACCAGCAATTGTAACACACTAATTTGCTCATAACAACTTCAAAATACCTTTGAATGAACTGAAACAAATTGCAAATGCTCTCTAGGAGGTTGGCGCCCAATATCCCATACTAAAATTGCATCAAAAACTCAACATACAATTTAGCACGAAATCCAAAGCTCTCTTGAAATGGTACAACCTGCTAAAAAGGGCGATTCTTCAAGATAAAATTAAATACTTCAAAATAAATTCTGATTTTCTACAAATAGGGTCGCCCTTGGTCTAGAAACTCAATGCATCAATACCCAGAACAAGATTAAAATTACTCAAAAAGCTGCAAGCAAAAATCTACTTCAGCTGTATGAACACCAGCAGCACAGAAACTGAAAATATCACCAAAATTCGCCAACTTTGAAGCACATTCTGCTAGTTTGGATGAGAAGCAACAATATTTCCAACTAGGTGTTATCTTTCAAACACGAAATTGGACAAATGCTAGGAGGTAAGCATTCCTCGAAGCCAAAATTCATGAAGTCATTTTGACAGCATAACAATAGCATAAATGATGGATGAGAAATGCTGGAGCAAACACTCTCTTTTATAGAATTGGAGGTGACTTTTCAAATTCCATAACTCCCTCCAAGAGAAAGGATGCCTAAACTCCTTTTTGAAATAATTTAAATTTGAAAACACTTTATTCCACCTCAATAAGGCACCCAAACTTCAAGACACAAAATAACATTATAAAATATCAATTATCTTCTCCATGAGGCGTCCACCCTTTATGACCACCTTTTAACACAACTTAAAGTCATTTCATTAGGCCAAGGGGTCAATTTAAAAACATAACATTAATGCCTTGAATTAATTAATTTCTCCAAATATTGCTCTTAAAAGCTAGAACCAAAATCACACAACCACTCCAACAGAAAAGGAAACTCACTGAAGTGCTGTCAACTGAAACACTTCCAAATATAGAACTTACTAAAAATAGTAAATTTTGAGAAATGCCCAAAAAACCTCCAACAAAATAAACCTTGATTTCACCTCAACGAGTCTACGGGCCTCCGGAATAGGCTGATGAGCCACTGAGCTGATCACTGGTGAGAAGGGGACATTACAACACATCTAGGAAAGGTGCACACACAAACAATCTATCTAAAAGGATTGAATATATTTTTGACCACCTTGGCATTAACCAATTGTTATGCTCCAGACATAGATTCTTGCTGAGCTCTCCTCTTTGAATCCAACATTTTACTCTATAGTTTTGTATTTTTAACCATGATTGTTATTTCTGTTATTTCTTTTATTTATTTTGTTTTATCTACATTCTAGTATTATGTCTCTTGTTCATTTTGCAGGATTCTTGATTGTTGTACAGCCTCCTTTTTTTTGGGAAAAAGATGGTTCCACAACCACGTGGACGACTCCACAATCACACAAATGTCCTAGATATTGCTTTTAATCAGTCTTGCACTCATATCAAAATTTGCCCCTAATACTAATTTCTAGTAAGGCATCCTCATTACAACCATTGAACCACGTTCCATGTTCCTTGTCCCTTTTTGTGCTTTTTTTAATTAACATAAGTCTATTTCTTTATTTCTTTTTTGCAAAAACTCAGCTCTAGTGCCCAATTAAATTAATCAAACTTGTTAGTTTAAAATTTAAATAGTACACATTAGAAAGACTTTATTTATCTCCCTTTCAAATAAAAGCCATTAATTTTGATATTTCAATACCTCTAATGGAGAAGCCCCCCATAAAAACACACGCATACGAAATTGTGGTACACCATAACAACCAGCTACCATCATGCCTAGTCTAGCCTGCAACAAGAGAGAATAAGCAATTAAAAATGACTAATTTTACATTTATTTTCATCCATTTGGTAAAAGTAAAACCCACATAATGCATGTGGACATTATAAACGATAATAAGGATCAGAGAGAAAATATTGTCTCAGCAAATTAATTAAAAGGGGATTTCATATGCAATAAAACAATGAAATCATGTAACAAGTAACTAGATTAAATTTTTTTATAGAGCCAACCAATTATATCAATTCAAAATGCTTACGCTACATAATATTGAAGACACACCTGATAATGCATCCTTACTAGTCGGCTCAGAGCATATCTTCCTAAAATTCCTCCTGCAAACTTCAATATATCCACAACATTTTCCATCAGTACAAATCGTGGCCTCAAAAAATCAACTATGTCCATGAATACAACAATCTGGTAATTCTGTGGATCATCGAGTGGAGCTGCCATATTGCGAAAGCGATTTAACCCAGTGGCTCCTTGACAAGGAGGTCCTCCACATATAACATCAACATCACCCTGTCCATCAGATTTATCAAGTAGTTATAGAGTACACTTCGGCCAACCAATCTAGTAAAAGAAGATTCCCAGATTTTAAATTAGTTATTGAAATGCAAATGAAAAAACCAGGCATTGCATCATCAATGTATTACAGGGAGGGGGAGTATTCTCTTTCTTATTCCCAGCATCACAAAATCTTTCACGAACTCTTCACATTTCCTGAAAACATGGTTTTTACAAACAAATGAGAACAATGTATAGTAATTACATTTATATCACTTTACCATACAGTTTTTCTAAAGCTATCTGATGCTGTATTTGTCAATAATCAATACATACATCAGGCCTTCATAGGGCTCCCATGTATCTTCCTCCTCTCCATAACCTTTCCAACGAACCTGTAAATATCCAAAAATAAATCTCATTAAAAAATAGACTATCAAAGTCTTGTCCTAGTGCAGAGAATATGTACCATAGACCAAGGTGTGACATTCAAGAAAACCCAATGCCCAGAAATGGAGAAAGAAATGTCAAGCAATGAATTTTCAATATATTTTGTTGATAGTATTGAAAAGTTCAATTCAATATTTAATAGACCAGAAAGTTCACATATCAAGGAGATTATGTTTCTAGATTTCTTTTGCATCTGCTGGTGTTTTCATATGAAAAGCAGACATTGAATCTCATGGACCTGGACTACTAAATAACTTTCTTCAAGTTTGGCTCACTGACAAATGTGTTGAATTCATTATATATGCAGAGCATCTGTCTGTTAGTGTTGATATATATTTGTTTCAAACTTTCAATAGTCTTCCAAAGAATCTCAAAAACTAGGTTACAAGGTTACCAAAAGCATTAGTGCCAACATAAATGCAGATGCACCAGAATATACAAATTTAGGAAGTGGGTATTAAGCAATTTAAAGAATTTATAAATGTACGCTTAAAAAAATTCCTAATAGTTAACCAGACATAATCAAACAAGCCAGTTAATCCTCAAACACTTCCAGAATCTGAAGTCATCCACTAATCATACCAGCTCGCAAGTCTCCTCTTTAAAGGGCTGACTGTACTAATGAAGAATAAGCATGAAATGGAAGCACATTCATCACTGGCTTGCTTAAATTAATATTATCATTCATATTATATACTACTGCACAAATTCTCGTGCAAAATAAAAGGTATCCAAAGTGAGAAATAACATCAAAGTTCAAGCAATTGAGAAGACCATTGAAATCACTAAAGAGAGATCAAAAGAACAGTTGGATTAATGTGACCATACCAACAACAAAAAAATAACACAGAACAAGTTTTTAAAATTTCAAACAGTATACGACGTGCCTATATCTAGAACAGCAAAGAAAATGTTATGAACTGGAAATAATTTCATAAACCCTTAGCCACATTACAATCCTCCTGCTCCTAACGAATGTCAACTTGCATATAGCTAAGGTTAGCATGCAGACAATATGGATTAGCATGTGATACATTGAACTCAGGCTGAACCCCTTGTGTGAAAGCTAATGTGACTAACCAAAAAATTCTTACTTCACATAGTGAATGTTGTTTCTACAGAGGTCTGTTTTTCTTCCTGTTACAGGTTGATATAGAAGTTTTGGGTAGAGAAAGTCCTTTGGAAGGCTGGTGACCTGGTGTAATATGTTGTCAGTTTATGTGAGGCTGATTTTATGCATGTATAGGGTCTTTCCTTGCAAATTTTCTTTATTTTCTTGTGTGTTAGTTTCTAACACATATTCAGCTTGCTTTAAAATATGAATTTCTTCTGCAGCTATGTTGCATGAGGGCCACCACAACCTGTGCTTTGGTTTTTACTGAGCTTAGGACTAATATTGGGAGAAAGAAACAGAGAAATTGTATTGATGCACAAAAGTAACCAATGTAGGTCAATGTGATTTAATAACAACATTCACTTATAATAGCATGCAGAAACCAAAAAACAAAGACCCAAAATCAGATTACACAACTAAAAACTAACTACAGTATATAGTTAGCAAAATAATTATATCAGTTGTTGTCAGAATAGTTAGTTCTCAAATGTAAACAGTTGGAAGTTGCTGACGGTTGGTAGTTCTCAGCAACTGTCAGCTACCTTAATTACCCCTATTGTAATCAAGAATGGGGACTGTGTGGTGTTGATGTTTATGGCAGCGTCGGTTGTATTCTTCCAGCGATCTCCTTTACTTCATTTGATAAATTAAATTATAGCCAAGGGGCTATTTAATTTATAGAGACATCAAGAGGCACGATTTTATGATTAACTATTTTAATTATTGAAGAGACACAAATTAATGAAGAGTTGCATTTATGATGAGGCCGACCTCATGCTCCATTGGTCGCGATTATTCTCCTGGGAGCGATCTTCTATGAAGAGACATCATTTATTCTTTGGTGGCCGACCTTTGGTGGAGGCCGACTTGAAGACATTTTAAGAGGCGCATCCTCTCTCCAACCTTGTATATATACTCGATGATTCACTCCTTGTTCATCATCCATTCTACATTGTTCATTCATTAGTCTAAGGTGCGAATAAGAGGAAGGAGCAGATTAGTTCGATTCAATATAGAAGGCTGAGTACATCATTATCATATTGCTGTGTGAGCATCAGTTTATGGTGCATTCTCTTGGCCTCATTATCGGCCTCTATTGTAAAGGAGTTTCTCTTTGTGATTCAATATATAAGTGATATATTGTTGCTGGGTTTTTCTCCCTCAAGTGGAGGGTTTTCCCAGGGTATCTGCTGTGTTTTGTGTCTGATTTTGAATTAATTTTCTGTGTTCTAATCTGATCATAAAAACTAACATGTGGATGGAAATTCCCTAAGAAAACTTGTGTAAATTGTGAATGAAATAGATTGATACATCATTGTGTAATTGTTATTATGAGATCTTCTAGTTTCTGGTATTTATTATACTGTTTACTCTGTGATAATTGAATAAGTACACTTAGGTAGTAAACATTTGGTACTATTGCCTATAAGAATCTTGGTTAGATACGAAGTAAGGTCGGGAAAAATGGCAATATAAATGGGGCAACCATTAGACAAAGCAGTACAAGTCAACAAAGAAAGAAGATGATCTCACACAAGATCTTGTGAACCTGTGGGGCATATCTATCAAGGAGCACATTCGAAGGGAGGTCGTCGGAAGACAAATCCCTCAAGACATGATTTGGAACAACTTACAAGTAAACAACAAGCTAGACCATCTGTTGACTCAATTATCAAGACTCCTTACACGACACTTTACCATTCTACAAGACCTTTAGGCAAAGAAAAAGAAAAAACAATGACATCAGGAAATACTACAACGATACGAGGAAGCGGACCAAAGGTAAGTAGAAGAATGTGATACCACAGATGACACACTTCCAAGAATTAATGCCCTTATACCTAAATAAGGAAGGGAAAAGATCACAAAGTGGTCACGAACCATTGGAGGAAGAAATTAGAGGATCCATAAGGATAAAGGAACAATGGGAACGAAGTAGAAGATTGAAGGGAAAAGTCAAAGGAACCGAAGGGTTTTTGACCAAAAGTCAAAGCCCATCTAGGAGTAAAAGCGAAAGCATAAGCCGAAGTCGTAGTCAAGAAGAGAAAAGACCTTCATGATTGGAGAATATACAAAGGGAGAGTGGGAGGAAATAGCAAGGCATCTAGCACTCCCAATGAAGCATATGTAGATCTCACCGACCAAGCTGAAAAATCATTTGTACCATTGATATCGAAAGAAGAGGAAGGGGAGGGAGAGCCTATAGACGTACTGAAAAAAACGTACGAGAACAACATATGCCATATTGAAGAACTCTTACTTACAAAGGAGTCAAGAATTGGAGAATCCGAGCCTAAAACCCTGTTGTACCCATAATAAATTTTTGCTTCAATAAGGTATTTTGCTAAAAATAAGCTAAATCATGAAAAATTATCGTCAAAAATCCGTTTTAGGTCAAACAAAACATAGGATTTTTGTGGGTTTATGTCAAGGAAGATACTTGCAAAATTCTAAAAAATTGAAAATTAGGGTTTCAAACCCTTGTTTTTAGGAAAACCCCTAAAATTAGGACCTTTCCAGAATTAGTTGAAAATGATTTTGATAGGATAAATTGGCTTCATGATCACACTGGTCAAGTCAAAATCATCAAAAAGTTTGTTTTACTCTAGTGGGCCTATTTTCATTTTTCAGGAAGAAAGCTAGGACCTTCGCAGCCATTAATGGCAAAATGGTCAGAACTAGGTGGTGAAATCTAAGCCTCAAAAGCTTCAAGGAAGAATCCATGACAAAAAATGTTCACAAAGATGCTTCGCGACAGAGGGGATTTTCAAAGGTTGAAAAATGTTGAAAATATTCTAAGTCTGGAAGATGCACGCCTTGCTACAAGAAAGGTGTTATGTGGTCAATGCCTTGGTGAAATTTTCAAACACTCGTACACGTAGTATGGTAAGAGCAATTGCAACGGTGAACGTGTTTGCATCGGCAACAGCGGTGATCAACGCAGTTGACGAAATGGTGAATGAAAAGAGTAAGAGATGAAGGTCTTCACAAAAATTGATGATACTGAAGCCAAAAGAGCCCCTGCTAGCCAGGGGCGCCCATGAGTTCAAAAGGTCAAATGCAATTATCAAGTCTGTCCAAGACAGTCATCTTCTCTGTGATTCTGCCAGCTTTACGATGCACCGTCAAGCAAATTCAACAGATTCATCGAACACCGTCAAATTAAGGTAGAGGCAGAAGGTGTTGAAAATGAAAGTCATCAACAATGGCAGCCTAACAAGGGAAAAAGCGCCCCTGTAGCTTAAGGGTTCCCAAGAAGCAAAGCTATCAGATGCTAGTCTTTGGATTGGCAACCCCGGGTGATCTCCTCGGATTCAGCTCAACTACGTGATGGATCCAACAGCTAACTCACGAAACATATCAAACGACATTAGTTGTTGATCATCCAAGCATGTAAAACAGAGGGTAAACTAATGGACATCAAGGCAAAAGAGCCCCTGCTGACCAGGGGCGCCCATCATTCTGGGCAACCAAATGAAGTTTTTAGCAACTGTTTTCTTCAAGACATCTGCTCAGGATCCTTTAAACTTCGCGACCAATCCAATTGCACACTCGCAGGACTTGTCAAGCATTCACAGACGAAGATCAAACAAAAAACACTGGAGGTGAAGGCAAGATGAAAGACACAAAAAATTGACTGTGTTAATGAAATTGCACCTTCCTAGAAATAGGCGCCCAACCTTTTGGGCAGTCAGATGCAATTTGTAAGCTTAGTGACCTCCAGGATGACCACCTTCATTTTGATCAATCTCAACAATGACACCATTAGCGAAGACAACAGACAAATCAAACATTTGATGATAGAGATCAAACTGGGGCAGTTCGTGGAAGATTGCAAAGTAAAAAGTATGTCACAAAAGGTCAAAGGTGCCCTTGCAAGCCAGGGGCGCCCAAGCTTTTGGGGTCTCTAAACCAACTTTCATGACCTGCAAGGCTAGTCAATCTTTCCGGTATTGAACTGGTTACCCATTCCACATCTTAAGACGTTCGCCAGAATCGTCAATCACCAGAGACCTCAGATCAAGGCACTGAAGGTCAAAATGGAAGAAATGAAAAGTAGCCAAGAAAATGACTACGTTTGATGAAAAATGCACCCTTTTGGGAAAAGGCTCCCAAGATTTTGAGGCATCAGATTCAGGTTTTAAGATTCACAGCTCCCAAGCACACTTCATCAGAGTTGATTCAACTTAGCAATGGATCTATTAGCAACACCTCAAGATCAACCGAGCAACCAAAATTAGGGATTGAACGAAGGCATTTCATCACAGAAAAATAGAATGAAAAATATTCAACTCCTCAACTTTGACGACTAAAGTGAAAGTAAGACCAGTTCACTGAAGTTAGGATATTCTGAAGGCTTTTCATGTCTAAAACGTCCCCAAATTGGTGGAATTTTCTCTAGTGAACTCCTGATCAGGCAGATTGACTCCTCAGGCTCAAATACCATATTGGCGCCTAATTGATGCTTGCAACTCCAAATCAATATGTATCAAGCTTAGGCGTCATTATTCATTGTTTCTCTTTGCAGGTTGAAGCTCAAGAACAAGCATTTTTCCTCTCCAACATCTTTTTGAAGATCTAACAGAGGGTTTTTCAACATTCTTCATATTTTCATGAATCAGTTGCACAAAGGGACAATTTATCAGAGGTTGCATCTTCAGGCATGATTTTCTTGAAGATCCAGAAAGGCAATTGATAACTTCCAAACTTCTGGTCTTTTTCCTCTTTTCTTGTCTTAGATTTACTCCCATGTCCAAATAAATGGAGGTTATTCGCAAATCTGACCTTCTGGGTATCATCAAAACAACTTTTTCAACAAAACCCACGTGTTAGATTTTTCCAGAAAAAAGTAGCCTTGTTGCCCCTATTTTTAGGGTTTTCTGAAAAAAGTCATAATTTTGAAAATCAAACAAACTGGGTTTGTTCAGCATTAAAGCGCCTACAATACCCAGGTGTTAGATTGTAATGTCCCCATTTTAGCCATACACTCTTTTGTGACTGCTAGCCTATTCTGGAGGCCCGTAGGCTCGTTGAGGTGAAATTAGGGTTTCCTTTGTTTGGAGGTTTTTAGCATTTCTTCAAATTTACTATTTTTAGTAAGTTTTAATTTTGGCAGTGATTCAGTTGTCAGTACTTCAGTAAGTTTCCATTTCTGTTGAAGCAGTAGTGCAATATTGGTTTTGGCTTTAAAAGAGCATTATTTGGAGAAATAATTTATCTCAAGGCATTAATGTTATGTTTGTAAGTTGACCCCTTGGCCTAATGCATTAACTTGAAGTTGTTTTAAAAGGTGGTCATCAAAGGGGGATGCCTCATGGAGAAAATAATTAATATTTTATAATGTTATTTATGCCTTGAAGTTTGGACGCCTATTTATGATGGAATAAAGTATTTTCAAATGTAAAATATTTCAAAACGAAGGTTTGGCGTCCCATTCTTGGAGGGAGTTTTGGAATATGAAAGGTCATCTCTAATTCTACAAAAGAGAGAGTTTGCTCCAACATTTCTCATCTATTGTTTATGCTAATGTTATGCTGTCAAAATGACTTTGTGAATTTGGCTTCGAGGAATGCTTACCTCCTAACTTTTGTCCAATTTCGTGTTTGAAAGATAAAACCTAGTTGGTTTATTGCTGCTTCTCATCCAGACTAGTAGATTGAGCTTCAAAGTTGATGAGTTTTTGGAGATCTTCAGAGTTTTGAGTTGTTGGCTTCATCATGGCTGAAGGTCGATTTTACTTACAGCTTTTTGTGTGATTTTGTTTTGATTCTGGGTATTGGTTCTATTAATTCCTTGACTAGTGGTGACCCCTTTTGGAGAGTTTCAGAATTTTTAATGAAGTGTTGATTTTTATCTAATGAAATCGCCCCATTTGAAGGTCGTACCACTTGCAGAGGGCATTGGAGTTCGAGCTTAAATCATCTGATGAGTTTTGATGCAGATTTTGTATTGTGAATTGGGTGCCTACCTTCTAGAGAGCTATTGTAATTTATTTCACATCATTTGGAGGTATTGTGAAGGAGTTGTGAACATTTTAGTGTGTTTCCAGTTTGCTGGTAGACAATTTCAGTTTGCAGATTTTTATCAGTTTGCTTCAATTTTCTGATTTTGGATTCAAGCTTCAATAATTGAGAGATTATTAAGTTGGAAAATCATCTTTTCATTGTGCTTTGTTAAGAATTCATAGTTACGAGACTCGCCCGGACTCGCCAAGACTCGGCGAGTCCCGAGCCTAGCACCCCCGGCCGAGTCCTGGGAGCCCAGGCACAGACGCGGACGTGGCCACGTCCAGGCCGAACTCGCCAGACGCGTCGGACACGCCGCATCCAGGTGAGTCCTGATCCCTGGACACGGCCAGCGGCAACAAGGCAAAAACACAATAAAAAAACATAAAATGCAAGTTAAAGTTTTTTTGTTTTTTGTCTTATATTATCTCCCCAACCCTAAAAGCAACCTCATTTCATTCATTTGGAAAAATAGGAGGAGAAGAGAGGGCAACCAGCAAGCTGTTGAAGACAAATCCAGGGTCATATATCATTTGGGAAGCTTCATACCAGCAAGGAGGCATTGAGAGCTCATTACCAGTGATTGGAAGGAGTTTGCATTGCATTCCAAGCCAAATCTAAGAGGTAAGTTTGATTTTAATTGGTTTTTTTTGTTTTTTTAACAAATAATTCATTGTAATTTGTAAAATCATTTTTTTAGTTTGCATATTCTTTTTACAAACCCTACTTGCAACTTAAATAATTTTAGAAACCCTACTTGTTATTGCAGCCACATTCATTTGCAAATCAAACCATATTATTATTTTCACAATGTCTCAAACCCCAGTCAGAAAAACCCTGCTTGGAAACATGCTGAAATCTTTCCCAGAATGAAAAGAGGAAGCAAAATGTAAATACTGCAAAACAATATATCATGGAGGCATAAATAGATTAAAATACCATATTGCACGCATACCCGTCCATGATGCAGTGGGCTGCACTATAGCACCTCCTGAGGTTGTTCGTGAAGTGCAAGTGCAATTAGAAACTTTTGAAATGCAAAAAGAAATGAAAAAGAGACAGAAGTAGGAGTTGGCGAGTGTTGGAGTTGGACAAGGACTTGGTGCTGTTGGAGATGCTTCTTAATGCCTCCATACCATCCTAGTGCTAGCCTGCCTGCACCAGCTATGCCCATGCATTTAATGCTGGTGGCGCTGCTACTGCGTGGTAGTGGCAGTATTAGATTGGCCCTAGAGTTCGTAAATCTAGGGTGGACTCATTTTGTATCACACTACTCCTGGTTCCCAACCGTTCGCTTGAGCATGGGTTGAAACAATGCACATGATGCAACAAAAAAGACAATTGCAGACTTTTGGTACTACTGCACCATTCCCTTCCATGTAGCTAGGTAATTCTTTTTGTCTAATTGTTTTAAAATTTATATTTAAATTTTAGAATCTAGATGTATCTCATTATCGAATTCAAATTTAAAGTTAAAAACTTAAAACTTTTCATTTTACAATACTTATGTAACTTATTAATTTATTTATGACATGTTTTAGGTCACCTTTTTGACAAAACATGGTTGATGCCATAACCATATGTGGGGCGGGGTTCAAAGCCCCTAGTAAAGATGAATTAAAGGGCCCACTTTTGACTCAAAAGGTGGCAGATGTGAAAACAAAATTAGAGGAGCAACGCAAGCAGTGTAGGATGATTGGTTGCACCATCATGACTGATGGTTGGACCGATAGGAGAAATAGGACGTTGCTTAATTTCATAGTTTCCTCCGGAGGTAATTGTACTTCCCTCAATGCATTGAAATTTGAATTTGATTTAGTGATTAATAATTTAATATGGTTGATTTTGAAATAAGCCCCTTAATTTTCTCTTGATTTTCAATATCAATTACAATGCACATGCACCCGTTAAGGTTAGCTCCAAACCAAAACGATACAGAAAAGAACCCTAACCAAGAATGCGCCCTAAAGCCACTTAAGGAAGAGGGGCGGCATATGGTCAGAGGATCCCTAGGATCTAATAACTCAACAACTATAGGATGATTACAATTGGAAGTACAAAATAAACTCAACGCCAAGAATGTGCACACAAGATCCCTTTGAAGGCGAGGTGCTAACATATGAAGGAGTAAGTATTACAAAACTGAAAGAACTTAGGCGGTGAACCAGCCATAAAGATTTTCGCTCAACCACTTAAACAGTGGGGGGAATATAACAAACAATTCAACTAATTCATCCGCTGCGGCGGGCATCCACTTAAGAGTGGGGATTCTCCACTTTTTAGTGGGTACAATGAGAGTTACAAGTTTATTCTCCACATTAGCGGTAAACCATCCAGGGGTTACAAATATGAGAGATTAATATATAAAATTTGCAGCAACTAAAGGACTGGAACATTACTACTGTTTACAGTCTTACAATGCAAAACATCTGCAAGTAATAAGTGCCAAATACAATGATTTTTACAATGAAATCTGCTCCAAACTTCTGCAATGTTTTCCACTATATCTCTGATTACAAACATGGGAAAGAACTTGAAAGAAATATTGCAAAAAGCTGGAATAACCAGGTCTGATAAAGATAACCAGCAAATTGAGATTTCTTACCAGCAATTAGCCATCACTATATTGTTCATATCTTCACCCAGAATGCTCCTATCTCCTCCAAATTGAATGCACATGAAACTAGAAGCATAAATACCCCAAAACTATAGCATAATACAGAAAGAACTAGGTCTGATACGAAATACTAGCAATCTGAAGTTCAGACCAGCAAGCAAGTATTCAACCAAAGGGCTCTAAACACCTTCCATACTTCACCAATACAGCTGAAACTTAAAACACACCTTCCAATTGCTAGGCGTCCAAGAAAACACCAAGTAGCAAGGCACCAACAACTCCAAAGATGCCCAACACAGAAATCAATGCAACTTATGAAGAAGTACGGCCCTAGAAGAGGGCGATTTCCATAGGATAATGATGGCTGCAAGATAAAATCTGAAACTTTACCAATAGGGGCACCTTGAACATAGAAAACATTATAACAAATACCCATAATGATATAAAATTCTCTCAAAGAGTTGTAATTGAAATTCTACTTCAGCCATTGAAAAACCAGCAAGATGAAAACTGGAAATATCTCACCAAAACTCCACAATAATGCTCAATATGTACTTCTGGATGAAGCACACTCTCAATCCACCACCTAGGGAACCATAGTTTCAGGCCCGAAGGGTGGAGTAAATTTGCTAAGCTTTCCCTTAGCCGGATTCTGGATTTCAAACCAGCAGCATTACTTAACAATATTTTTCAAAGATTGAGAATGAATGAGCAAGGCCTCAATAAATAAGCTTCAAATGGCAAATGAAACACTCTGAATTCCAAGAAATCGAATCACTTCAACTTCCAAAAGGGATGCCACTTCAACCTTTCACTTTATTTTGAAATAACAAAATATTATTCATCTTCCCTTTCTGGTATCCAATTCAAAATGCAACAATAAAGCATTTATTAAATCATTAAATGCTCAACTTGACCCCTTAATGTCCCCTCTTTAAAACAACTTGAAGTCATCAAGTCTAGGTGTGGGGTACAACTTAAAAACATGAAATTGACTAAGTATAAAACTCAATCCAAGGAGATAACCAAAACCAACGCCAATACTGAAACTGATGGATTGCCAAAAATAGCATGATGACCTGAGCTGAACTGTTGATGATGCCACTGCCAAAATTAGACTTACTAAAAATAGCCAATGCCAAAAATAGTAAGTTCACCTCAAAACCAACGGAAAGCTGAACTGAGCTAGAAGCAAGACTTATTGAAAGTGGAAACCCTAAATTTGCACATTTGAGTAGCCTATGGATTTCCGAAAATAAGCTAAATCCAAATGAAGAGTGTAGGGCTAAATTGGGGACATTACAGTCCGCCCTTCCCAAAATTGCTTGTCCTCAAGCAATGCCACCACTCTCCAAGAAAACAGCTTGATCCTTATTATGCCAAGTAGGATCTCAGGGTCCCAAATCCATCTCTGTAAAGACCCACCATGCTGATGTTGCACCACTCTGATCACACAAACATAACCAATATCCCAAGACTGCTCTGTCCTCCCTCCAATCATGTGGCTTAATTTGACAATCCTGAAAAAACTGAAATCATAATCTTCCAGCATCTCATGTCTTGAAAACTCTGAGGAGTTAAAATTTGCAATGTCAATGTCAATCACCATTTTGAGAACAAAGAAGAATAATCTAAACAACTCAAAAATATCCTCATCAACATAACTCCTCAAAGCATCAAACCAAATCACAACAGCAAATGTGACTCCATCATAGCTATTTGGAAAGGAAAAAACAGCTCTTTGCAAAGTCATAGCAACTGCATCCTCAAAGCTCCTCAAGGATGTATAATGCCTCCTCTGAGTAATTCTGACATATTCAAGAAAATTTCTTGAAACTTCCACCAATCTCTCCCCCAAAGTCTCAAAAAGTTGAACCAAATCAAGCAAAAGGTTCACTGCCCCAAATACTAAGAGATTGAACAAAGATGATCACTAGAAAAGAATTTGAACATCATCCAAAATTGATCTGAATCACAATGAAACATCATTTCCCACTTTAGAGGCCATAAACCCTCATTGAAAAGAGATTGTGAAGAGAAAAAATGAGTGTACCAACTTCCCATGAAGTCTGAAATAAACCAATTAAAGTCTGATTTTAGGAAAATCAGCATACAAGGAGTTGAACAGCTACTGCAACTTTGGAAATCAGCATTCATAATATGACAACTATTCATGCCCAAGGCTGGAAACATTCCCTCAAGGAACTCCAACCCATGATTAAACCATCTTTTGTTCGAAGCATCTCTCCAATTCATCAATGGATGAACCAAAGGAACCATCAAATGTTTGGTAAAAATGGGGGCAGCATCAAAGACTAAAATTGGATCCTTATCTCTCCAAACCACCAATTGATGAGAAAAAGGAACCATTGAATGACTGGTAAGGATGGAAACAACATCAAAGAAACTGAAAATAGAATCCTTGTCTTTCCAAAGATTCCTCTTTCTACTTATAACAATCTCCATCAAGCCATGCTGAGGATTCCAAACATGGATACCCAACTGAAAATGTTCTCCAATGCACCGGAAAGAGTACACAACACTTCTCCAAGTGCTAATCAAAGTAAAATGCAAATTCAAGAAGTTAGTGTCTTCTTTGATAAACCCATGTAGCCCATCCATGAAAACATCAACATCAATGAAGCACAAAATAAATGTTGTCCTCAATTCCCATTCCCTCAAAGGACTAGGATGAGCCAAAGCATCACTCAACTCAAGAGACGGATTGTCAAGAAAGTAAATAATCTATTTTGGTCCATCTTTCTCCCAAACTTCATGAGTAATAAGTCTAGAAATTTCACTCTTTGCTGCTGCAATGGAGTGACCAGCAAGTACCAAGACTTGTTTTATTGACACCTTGAAGCCAACGATGAAGAAATCTCCTTGAGTCCACACTTCCCTTGTGAAGACTTCATCCTTGAATCCACTTATGCTTTCATTATCAAAAGGCCCTAGATGATTACTACTCATAAAACATGGCACACCCTCATAGAAATTATCTATTACCTTATGATTAACCAAATCATGCGAAGATAATTGACTGTTGTTCTCAACAATAATTTCTTCATCCCTTTCATTGGTGTCTTCATAGAATTCAAGCTCAACTTTTTCAACTTGTGGATGCCCATCATTAGTTGCCGACCCACAAAGTGTAGCATGCTGAATTCCACGTTCATTATCCATCAAATCATCTATCTCATAGCTGCAAACTATCCCTTCTTGTGGCAAAGTCTCTCCCCAACTCATGAGTTCACACTCTTGATGCACTTTCCAATCACCATCAACATATGGTATTTTGCAATGTTTCATCATTATGGAGTTCATTTATTCTTTCAACTATTTGATTGATCTCCATAATCCTTGTATTAGCTTCTTGTTCCTTAAGTGTGGCTGCAATCGGTGATTGATTTTCTGCTTTGCACAATGAATGATGAGCTAAGGTAAGATCAAGGCAAAGCCTATCCATCTCTTCCTCCTTCTCTTGGTAGGAATCATAGGTCTCCTCTGCAAACCTAATAGCATGATCTCTATCTGAGAGCAAGTGCAAATAATCTGACTTTATGGATTCCAATGTCTCTTTGATAGATTGCATCTTGGAAAGAGAGTCTCCATCTTTAACTCCATTTAGTTTCTCATCAAATTGAAATTTCCAGCAGAGTTCTTCAATGAAGTGATATGTGCTATCAAATCTTGATAACACTTTAACATTCTTCTCTTTCCCAATAACCAATAAATTATCCTTCAAATTTTGCAGCTCTTTAGGCCCATGATCATAATCAGCAAAGAGGCTTTGTTCTTCAAACATCAACTTTTCTAATTTGCTTTCATTGCCAAGATTTTCAAAATCAGCTTCTTTACAAACCTCTTCACTGCATAACTCCTGAATAAAAGACCTATGAGCAACTTCTTCAAGCAAATTAGTATTTCCATCTTTACCTTTCAACTTCTCGTACTCTTCTTGTGTGTCAATCTGAAAGGCATCCAAACCATTTTCTGACCTTAAAACATTCTTCTTTTCAACATAAGAATTCATGTTCTCATTCGCCTTTGCTGCAACTTCTCCTTCAAAAATCACTTCATTACTTGCTATGCAAACTGATTTTTGAACTTCATCAGGATCAAAGGGGAATTTATCCCACTCTGGTTCTTTATCATACTTTGGTGACATCAAGCCCGGATCCCAAGTGTGAAAAGTTTGATTGTAATGATCAATAGGAAAGAAATCATCATGCTACTCTTGGATTGTTGACTCTTTGAATGAATCACTTCCCATTCCACTTAAACTAAAATCTTCATCTATAGCTTCCTCCACAGGCGTAGTTTGATATTCAAACCCACTACCACCCAAGTCACTATAATTGTATTGAAATAAAGAATCATCAAAGCTGGCTGCTTTGAATATTTTATCATTCTTTTCTTCAATGGAACTATCATGAGTAGATGTGTTGCTGATTTTATCGTTAGCATCCACATACATACCAAAGAAGTCTTCATGGTCACTTCTCATAATTTTTTCATATGGAATCCTTTGGAAATTTGGGTCAGCAAAAAGTGGAGAATTATCCATCACCAAATCTTCAACATGATTCGATCTGAACTCAACCGAATCATCATAAACATTATCAACATGAAGGTGGTCATAGGCTAATTCAATGAAACCACTAGCATTTCTTTTGTAATGTCCCCTTCCAGTTGACATCTCTCAGTTCATGAGATTAGCCTATTATGTGACCCTCGTAGGCTGATAGGGTGAATAGAGGATCTTGTTGAGGCTTGGCTTGGCTTCAGTTGGCAGCATCATTCAGTTTGGCTTTCGTTCGGAGTCGTTTGGATATCAGTTGCTTGACTTACTATTTTTAGTAAGTGGAGACACTCAGCGGAGCACCCCTGCTATTTTTAGCAGTATGGTCTGGTCATATGCAGATTCAGTCACTTATCATCTGGCTTCAGACGGTTCGTTAATCAGACTTATATTAAGAGAGATATTAATATTTATTTGCCAAAATAAATATTAATTAAGTTGAAGCTTATATTATAAAGTTATAATATAATTAAATATTATAACTTAAGTGACTTTATGGAAGGGGTCGACCATCATTAAAAGGGGGCCAAGTTCAATTATTAATTATAATTAATTTGGGCGCCCAAACTATGGAATTATTAAAAGTGAAATTCAGCTTTTATTTAAATGGTGCTTTTTGGAGAGAAGTCGACCCTCTTGAAGAATATAAGGTTTTCACTTGTGAGAAAACATATTATGCTATTTGGAAAATCGATTTTTGCTTCTACTTCCTACAGAGAACAGAGCCTAGGGTTCCAATTTTCTTCTGCATTGGAGAACGAGCCATCTTCAGTGTCTGCAGTTCAGAGGCTGTGAAATATCAGCTGATTTATTGCTTGTCAGAGAGATAGCTTCATCCAGAAGTTATTACAGAGCTTATTCAGAAGATATATTTTCAAAGTTTAAATCTAGAGATTATCAGGAGAAGAGAAAATCATTAGCGGCTGGTTTAGTGTTCATCTGGCATCCATATTCAAGCCGTACGGATCTCTTATTTGCTGCTGTTGGGACTGTACCTTCAAGTACAGGGCCGTACTTTCTTCCTAGGGAAAAATGCCTCACTTCTTGGCATTCAGACTTCACCGAAGGGGGCACCCATTCCTCTAGAATCATTTGCAATCTTCTGGCGGAGGGAGAAGTTGATATTTTTGATTGGCCGTACATTTCAAGCTCTTTCAGGCGGCTGCAAATCAGGTTTTTAAATATCATATTTTGTTGTCTTCAGTCTGCATGTCAGAGATTTACCTTTGTAATCAATTGGAAAGAATAATGATTTCATATGCTATCTTTTCAGAGACTTATTTGCTTCAGTTTGTGTTTTCAAAAATTTATTTAAATTTTTAGAAGTATTTCTTTCAAAATCGCATTCTTCACTATTGCATGCAAAAACCCAAAAAAATTCAAAAACACCCAAAAACGAAAAAATACATTCAGTTTTCAGAACAGTGAGAATAGGGGTTTCTACAATGGTATTAGAGCGGTTTCCTGCTAGCCTGAGGGTTTGGGATTCATATGCAGCCACAAGAGGTTGGGCCTCACAGATATTACACTTGTCGGAGAGCTTTGTTTGACAGGGAACGGGGAGTAAACAGGCAACCGGGTACCATGGCTGACAGAACAGAGATTCCTCGAGATCCTAGGGATGATGATGCAGAGGTCAAACAGACTCTTAAAGATCTTCGGACAAGTCAGCAGCAGGTAGCTGATGTATTACAGCAGTTGACCAGGATGATCCAGAGGATTGGTTCACCTAGGAGACCAGCACCACGTCGTGATGAGGACAGGAGTGATGCAGGTTCACGGAGGATATCCAGGACTGTTTCACGGACAGCTGATAGGCCTACCCGTCCGACTTTTGTGAGACAGGAGCCCGATGGGCCTATGGTAGATGAGGAGCCTGAGGCAGTGTTCGCTGATATTCTTATGGCAGCGAACGATGAGTGGGAGTTATTGACCCCAAAGGTCAGAGAGAGAATTACTTTTGACAGGTTTATCACACAGAGGCGAGAGCATTACAGGAACAGGCCGGATAGGAGGCCTAGGCATCAGAACAGTGACCTGAAGCACGCCACAAACAAGCTCTCTTTAGCTATGTTTGACGGCAGCGGTAAGGTTACAGCCCAGACTTGGATCAGTAAGTTGGATACCTTCCTTACATTACATCCCATGGCAGAGGAGGATGCTATTAGATATGCTACTTTGCATCTTGAGGGGGCAGCTTACGACTGGTGGCATCATGGGATGGTGACACTTCATCCTGACCGTATCACCACTTACCAAGAGTTCATGGACAGATTGGTGGAACAGTTTGACAAGAAGGATCCTGAAACTTACTTCAGAGATTTGGCCCAGTTGAAACAGGTTGGTAGCTTGGATTCTTACATAGGAGACTTCCAGCGGTTATCTGTGATGGTTACTAACATATCAGAGAGGCGTATGGTTGTACTCTTCGTGGAAGGACTGTTGGAACCAATAAGAGGATGGATCAAAGCATTTGATCCTCTCTCACTACAGGAAGCAATGAAGAAGGCACGTAGCATGGAACTTGCAGCGCCATCTAGCAAGTTCAATTCCAGGAATACCTCTTCATTCAAGGACAACAAGGGATTCAATAATAATAAGGAGAAATTTGATTTTAGGAGTGATTCTAAGGGAAAATCAGCAGCACCCTTGGATCGTGAGACTCTTAAAGATTTGCGCAGGAAGAAGCTTTGCTTCTACTACAAGGTTCCCTACGACGCTAACCATGACTGTCCTTTGTGGCCTAAGGGTAAGGCCAATAGAGTTATGTGGGCTTATTATGAGGACTCGGAATCTGAGAATTCTGAACAGCAGGAGAGTTCTCAGGAGTCAGAATCAGAGGCTTCAAAGCCTAAGGCGGGGGCAGAGTCAAAGCTCCAAATCCAGGAGGCACGATTGTCTAGCATTCAGCAGGAGGGATCTTTCAGACTCCGTGGAGTTTTGGCTAGTCAAAAGGTTATCACCCTTTTAGACACAGGTGCCACCCATAATTTTATAGATGCCAGATTTGTTGAGAAGCGTGGGCTCATAACTGAGGAGTTTGAGGGCATTCGGGTTAAGGTGGCTGATGGTTACACTCTCAGATGTGACCGTATGATTAAGGATCTCCCTTTGTGCTTGAATAATTATGAATTCAAGGCTGATTATTATGTGGTGAATATGGGAGATATTGATTTAGTTTTGGGCATGAAGTGACTTCATTCCTTTGAGGAAGTCACACTTCGTCTCAAAGACATGGAGATTCGGTTCGATGTGGATGGAAAGACTCATATCCTAAAGGCCATCCGAGACAGTAACGTTAGAACTATTTCCTTCCGACGGATGGAGAGACTTATGCGTCATGACATGGTTGAGTGGGCTGCTGAGTGCACTTTGACACCTACACAGGAGGGACAGCATAAGACCGAGTATCATTCTGACATTCAGCAGTTGAGAGTTAAGCATGGGAAGGTTTTCAGTGACATTCCACCAAGGAGACCACCAGACAAGGGTATTGAGCACATCATAGAGCTTCAGGAGGGCGCTAAGCCCGTCATGATTACTCCTTACAGGCATCCAAAGCGGCTTAAGGATGAGATAAAGAAGACTATCAAGGAGCTGCTTGCTATGGGTCACATTTGACCAAGTAAATCACCATTTGCTTCTTTAGTGGTTCTAGTGAAGAAGAAAGATGGTACACTTCGTATGTGCATAGATTATAGAGTCCTGAATAAGAGGACTATTAAGAACAGGTATCCCATACCCCGTATAGATGAGCTTATTGACGAGCTCCATGGTGCCTATTACTTCTCGAAGATACACTTGAGGTCGGGATATCATTAGATTAGAGTTTGTGAGCAGGATGTTGAGAAGACCGCTTTTCGCTGTGGACACTTTGAGTTTGTGGTTATGCCATTTGGGCTAACCAACGCTCTAGCGACATTCCAGTCCACCATGAATAGGGTCTTCCACTCACATTTGAGGAGATATGTACTTGTCTTCTTCGATGATATTTTGGTCTACAACAGGACATGGCAGGAGCACTTGGCTCATTTGGATACAGTATTAAGCATTTTGGAGAGGGAGTCCTTGTATGCCAAGGAATCCAAATGTGATTTAGGGATGACTGAGTTGTTATACTTAGGCCATATTATCAGTGCAGGGGGAGTGCGGATGGATCCTGAGAAGATCCGTGCTATTGTAGATTGGCCTACTCTAGCGAACCTTACACAACTGCAAGGATTCCTTGGGTTATGTGGTTTCTATCGAAGATTTGTCAGTGGATATTCACGCCATGCAGCACCTATGACAGATTTGTTGAAAAAGGGTGCATTCACTTGGACTCCTGAGGCACAGGAGTGTTTCGTGAGGTTCAAGGAGCTTATGACTACATGTCCAGTGTTGGCACTACCGGATTTTACGAAGCCTTTTGAGCTTCAGTGTGATGCTTCTGGTGAGGGTATTGGAGTGGTGCTTATGCAGGACAAGCACCCGATTGTTTATGAGAGCAGAAAACTCAGTGGACCAGAGAGGCTTTACAGTATATATGATAAGGAAATGCTGGCCATAATGCATGCCTTGACCAAATTCAGGCAATATCTCGTGGGCAGTAAGCTTTGTATTAAAACTGATCATAATAGCTTGAGGCATTTCCTAGGGTAGCGAGATTTGAATGACCGTCAGCAGAAGTGGGTAAGTTATAGGCATATGACTTTGATATCACCTATATCAAAGGTACACAGAATGTTGTTGCTGACGCTCTTTCATGTCGGCCTTATTTGAGTTCTATGGTACATATTGCAGAGGACTGGAGGCACTTGATTGTGGCAGAGTATGCCAAGGACACATGGGCATCTGGTATTGTTGAGGGATCTGCGGTGGACACCAAGTACACACTTGTGAATGACTTGATCATTTACAAGAACAGGATTTTCTTGATCCCAGGATCAGAGATGAACACCATTATGGAAGCCTTTCATGATGTACCTACAGCAGGGCATCTCGGGTACTTCAAAACATACAGACAGGTTCGGGAAAGGTTTACATGGAAGGGTCTTAAGGCAGATGTTCTTCAGTATGTGCATGAGTGCCCTGTTTGTCAGCAGAACAAGTAGGAGAACATGTACCCAGCAGGGTTGTTGCAGCCACTTCCGATTCTTGATAGGAAGTGGGAATGCCTGTCGATAGATTTTATTACAGGCTTGCCTAAAGCCCAGGGATGGGATTGCATATATGTAGTTGTGGATCGGCTGACGAAGTATGCCCACTTCTTTCCGATCACCACCACTTACACAGCTACTCAAGTAGCTGAGGTATTTTTCTGTGAGGTTTTCAGATTACATGGGTTGCCTCGGAGCATAGTTAGCGACAGGGATAGTCGGTTCCTGAGTCACTTTTGGCAGGAGGTGTTCAGACTTTGTGGGACCGAGCTTACACCGAGCACTAGTTACCACCCGCAGATCGATGGTCAGACAGAAATAGTGAACAAATGGGTGGAAGGCTACCTCAGGAATTACATTGCAGGGCAGCAAAAGGCGTCGGTCAAGTGGATATACTTATGTGAGTATTGTTATAATACCACCTATCACATGACCATTCAGATTCCCCCTTCATGGCGTTGTATAGTTATGAGGCGCCTAGTTTTCTTGATTTGCTACTGAGTGACAGTAGAGTGCCTAGTGTTGGAGATTTATTGCAGGAGAGCCAGGACATTATGAGGGCTCTTAAGGAGAATATTGCTAAGGCACAGAATCAGCAGAAGCAGTATGCAGATCAAAAGAGGACAGAGAGATCTTTTGAGGTGGGAGACATGGTATATCTCATGTTGCAGCCCTACCGCCAGTCTACTCTCAGGAAGAGTGGATTGGAGAAGCTCAAGCCGCGGTATTATGGTCCTTTCAGGATTCTGAGGCATGTTGGAGAGGTGGCTTATGAGCTAGAGCTTCCGCGGATAGTAAGGTCCACAATGTTTTTCATGTGTCACGTCTCAAGAAGGTGTTGGGATATCGTGTGGTACCTTTAGCAGTATTACCTCCCTTAGATGATGAGGGAAAGTTGATTTTAGTACCTGAGTCGATCCTAGAATACAGGGAAAGACAGCTGCGCAGGAGGACTATCAGGGAATATTTGGTGAAATGGAGAGATTTACCAGTGGAGGATGCTACATGGGAGAGTGAGGAGATTTTGCAGCATCCGGAGTTGAGATTGCTTGAGGACAAGCAATTTCAGGAGGGGCGGACTGTAATGTCCCCTTCCAGTTGACATCTCTTAGTTCATGAGATTAGCCTATTATGTGACCCTCGTAGGCTGATAGGGTGGATAGAGGGTCTTGTTGAGGCTTGGCTTGGCTTCAGTTGGCAGAATCATTCAGTTCGGCTTTCGTTCGGAGTGGTTTGGACATCAGTTGCTTGACTTACTATTTTTAGTAAGTGGAGACACTTAGCGGAGCACCCCTGCTATTTTTAGCAGTATGGTCTGGTCATATGCAGATTCAGTTACTTATCATCCGGCTTCAAACAGTTCGTTAATCAGACTTATATTGAGAGAGATATTAATATTTATTTGCCAAAATAAATATTAATTAAGTTGAAGCTTATATTATAAAGTTATAATATAATTAAATATTATAACTTAAGTGACTTTATGGAAGGGGTCGACCATCATTAAAAGGGGGCCAAGTTCAATTATTAATTATAATTAATTTGGGCGCCCAAACTATGGAATTATTAAAAGTGAAATTCAACTTTTATTTAAATGGTGCTTTTTGGAGAGAAGTCGACCCTCTTGAAGAATATAAGGTTTTCACTTGTGAGAAAACATATTATGCTATTTGGAAAATCGATTTTTGCTTCTACTTCCTACAGAGAACAGAGCCTAGGGTTCCAATTTTCTTCTGCATTGGAGAACGAGCCATCTTCAGTGTCCGCAGTTCAAGGCTATGAAATATCAGCTGATTTATTGCTTGTCAGAGAGATAGCTTCATCCAGAAGTTATTATAGAGCTTATTCAGAAGATATATTTTCAGAGTTTAAATCCAGAGATTATCAGGAGAAGTGAAAATCATTAGCGGCTGGCTTAGTGTTCATCTGGCATCCATATTCAAGCTGTACGGATCTCTTATTTGCTGCTGTTGGGACCGTACCTTCAAGTACAGGGCCGTACTTTCTTCCTAGGGAAAAACGCCTCACTTCTTGGCATTCTGACTTCACCAAAGGGGGTGCCCATTCCTCTAGAATCATCTGCAATCTTCCGACAGAGGGAGAAGTTGATATTTTTGATTGGCCGTACATTTCAAGCTCTTTCAAGCGGCTGCAAATCAGGTTTTTAAATATCATATTTTGTTGTGTCTTCAGTCTGCATGTCAGAGATTTACCTTTGTAATCAACTGGAAAGAATAATGATTTCATATGCTATCTTTTCAAAGACTTATTTGCTTCAGTTTGTATTTTCAAAAATCTATTTAAATTTTTAGAAGTATTTCTTTCAAAATCGCATTCTTCATTATTGCATGCAAAAACCCAAAAAATTCAAAAACACCCAAAAACAAAAATATACATTCAGTTTTCAGAACAGTGAGAACAGGGGTTTCTACATCTTTCAATATGTTCTTCTTTAGCGAACTCAACCCGCACACTGGTACAACTGGAATCTTCTGTGAAGTCATTTGTCTCGAGCTCTTCATCGGATGACTCGTCATTAGGACTCAAGACTGCTGTTATGCTCTTTTTACCAAAACAATCTTCAATATTTCCCATCTAATGCAAATCTATGGGTGTATTTTGGGACTCTAAATTAATCTCCTCATTTGCCAAGGTATCTTCGTCAAGCGCCCTATCATTTTGAGGAAAAATGTGCACCTTGCTTGTGTCTTCTTCAGCACTAGTTGACTGATTTTCCTTTTCAATTTGCTTACATGTAGGCTGCAAGCCACAAACAGACACTTTTGCTTCTTCCTTTGTTGATTCTTCAACCATGGCAAATTCTGCTTCTCTTTTAATTTTTTTCTTGATGTAGTTGATCACACCCAATTTTTCAGGTTTCACAGCTACCACACAATTCAAATATGTGTCAAAAGACACATTGTTCTTAAACTCATATGTCATGCTCTGATATTCTACACGGAATACGGAGGCATTATGTTCACATTCCCTCTTAAACTGTTCTGCATATCTAATGAAGTCCATTGTGGCAACACTAATTTTTTTGTTCTCCCAACAGGGTGGTGTTGATGCGATTTTTGTGACCTCACCAATCAGCCGAAGAACAAAATAGTTTGGGGCTACTCCGTTCTCTCTTGATCAAAGTATTCCGCACGCTAAGATTGCCAGAAAGTTCGTGCGTTCAACTCCAAGGTTCCTTAAGTGCGAATAGACCCAGTTTGGTTGATGTGTATTGCTGTGTTCTTACGAGGGGACTTACACAATTGTTCAGATTTCTTGCAGTTAGCAGCTAATGTAAGATTTTGAAGGGGATTCTTACGTGTATGATTTGGGCAATATGGTTCTTTCCTAAAACTAATCAGAAAGTGCGGAAAGTAAAAGGGGAAAGGGCCTAAGAAATTTATATTCTATTCTAAATGCAAGATATGTGGGGGTTCATTTCAATAGACTTCAACCGGATTTCACCTAGCCTCCGTCGGACAGCCTCAGTAAAATCGGTGCAATCTTCAAGGGAAATAGCGAAAGATGTTCAAGTTATGACTCAACATGCATACACCATCACAACGACGCATATAAGCATATAAATCACAACCGAAGTTAAACTCAATGTAATGTCTAGTTGACCACACAAGGCAGACTTATCATCAACAAGCCGCTAGTGGTATGGAATAAAGCGAAGCTATCTCAATAAAACACCACACACCTAAGTAAGCTACTTGCATGAATTTAATCTACTTGGACACGAAAGGAAGAAGAAACCTTGCTAGCATTTCATGACAAGACGAATTCCATCATCAATAAAAAGATCTATTATCATAAAATGTGTTACACAACAATCTCCTCAAAAGTTTTCAAAGGGAAAACTTTCTTTCTTCTCCAAATGATGCAAAAATGCTCTACAATGCTACACTATCTAGCTCTAATGCTCTCAATGTCTACTCGGTTAACTTTCTAATTTGATTCTAACTTTCTATGCCTTACAAATGAGGGGGACTCCTTTATAGCTAAGCCAAGTCCCAAAGGACGGCTAGGGTTACAATCAATAGAGTGGCCAGAATCGTGCCACCTCAGCCCTAACCCTAAAAACTGCCAGAATAGGGAGTGGTACATTAAATGAATCAAAGATTCCCACTCACTCCCATAAATAGCAAATGCAATAAATGCTCCATATTTAGTCTTCTAGAAGATCTTCGTCCAGTAGTGTGTTCCCATTGGCCTTCTCTCTAACTGCCAACTCAACAAATCTGCTAAGTATGGCCTCAACCTCATGAACTGAAATAGGCGGAACACAATCCAACTGAAACTCTAACACCGTGACTGAATGTTCGTGCCTTGTACAAGATTTTCTCCAAGCAGCTAAGGAGTCCTGCGTGTTTTGGATCAAAGTGGAGAATGTAGCAGCATTCTCGAAATCATCCTGTACAAAGGTCTTAACATCTGCGAAGAAGGGAACCAGCAAACCCCTCAAATTATCAAAAATTATCTCATTTGGACTCAGCCGCCTAGCAAATATGGCCTCGAAGGTGTTCTGAACTCCATCTATGATGTTGGCCATAGCCTTATGTATCCTGGCTGAATCCGCCTGTGCTGCATCGAAGAAGCCACGCCCTGTGATAGCCGAAGAATACCACCGAGAGAAATCATATCGGTCATTCGCCGAATGACACCTCCATCAATCAGCAACTGCAATGGCACATGCCTCAACACCTCAAGACGCTGGATCACCCTACTCTGATAGATAGAGGCATCGCCCCAAGCATGATCCACCGCATCCATCCGTGTCAAAATAGTAGAGGCCTGCTGAAAAGCAAAAGATAGGTCCTCCATAAATTTCTCTGTCTCAGCACGAACTCCGGTGACCCATTTATCTGCCTCCTGTGCCATTCTCCCCAACTCTACTAAGCCGCTGATCGACTCTCTAGGAATATCTGCTGGAGGCTCTATCACTGGTACATCCTGCCCTCGGGAACGAGACAACTGCTGAACATATCCAATTAATGCCTTGTGTTCTCGTTTCAACTTCTTATATTTTCCTTCTTTCTTGAACAACCTATCCTTGAGGGCGAGGAAGGAGTTATCACACTCCTCAACAATCTGAGCACCAGTAGGGCGTCCCAAATCCAAAGTGGTGACCACATAATTTTTAGGAACTGCTTCATTCCGGTCACACTGGACTCGTGGGACAGCAACGTGAAGAGTACGAGAGCCATCCTCATCGGTGGAGATCTTCGAAAATTTCCTTGCCTTCTTCTTTGGTGGAGGAGCACTGATCCGGTTCAAAAATTCTTCCATCTCAACTGCTGGATCAATCTCCTCACTCGGGCTTCTTCTCATTCTATCCCTAAGCCAATCGGGCACTTATATGCGATATCGGGGCTGCTGCTCCTGCCTCGACTCTCTAACTTTGCTCAACTTCTTCCTCATTCCGGGCGAGGCTCATCCTCGCGGTGGCTGAGTATCACCGACACTATTTCATCATCATAGCCATCGCTCATGGTCACTTAACTCACAAACCGAGGGTCGCGAATAGTCCCTCATCATCGAAGTTGATCGATCCTAACAGTACATTGGCACTCGCCAATTGACTCCGCGGAGGCTGAATATCATCCTCAGATTCTCCGCACTGGATTCAATCGCAACTTCTGATCAGCTAATGTGCCATTACCCTCAGATGCTTGGAGAACGGTTCCAAGGCAATGACCGTGGATTGTGGAGGTTCCGCTGAACTATTTCTTTCTTTCTGGACTCTGGACCCCTTGTGATCTGTTTCTTTCTTCCTGTGGTGGGCGTCCTGTGATCTCCCATCATGTTGTAAGTCAAGGCAATTGACCTACTCTTCAATCTGTTTACTCGCCTATCAACCCAGGCCCTGGTGAATGTCATAACTGGGATAGAGAGAGTATCTAAATCTGCAACCTCGGGCTCTGACCAATCTATAGGTGGAAGTGGAGTATCCCGAACAGCTGCATAATCTGGATGGACTACATCCATATCCTCGCTAACCTGGTCCGGAACTGGAACTACCTCACACTCCCTGATCAGAGTAATTGGCAACCGGGAAAACATCCTTTTCCTCACTTCAATCTCATCAACTGCATCAGCCCAATAATCTTCTATAGTGGCCTTATGTTTGAATTCTTCCGACAGAACCCAATTGATGTTATGGTGTGGGTCATAGTGCTGTCGGCTTGTATGATATGAGAAGTGATAAAACTGAAGCTCACTCTCAGCTTCCCTAGCTGCCTGTATCGAAGGACACACCTCATCCGAGTTGCCCATCACAATTGGAAATTCTATCCCCCCTTTCTTCTTCTTCTTTTGGATTTTGTCAAAGGCAAGCAACTGTCTAGATACCTCTAGCATTATTATTCTATCTGTTGGGTACTTAGGTAGCCTATATGGGTATGACGAGAAACGTTGCAGCCTAATGTATGAAAATCTCGGAAATTGTATAAACCAGCACCCATACCTTTCAATTAGCTCTTGGGCATCTCTAGAGATTCTGTGGTGTAACCGCTCCTGAAGCAGCCTCGTGATGTACATGGTGAATGAATCGTTGACACGTTTGTAATAGGTTGTGCTCGAAAGGTGCAACTGTGTACACGCCTCATGGATTTTGAACTGGTGGGAGCCACAACCGACGGGTTCCTTGTAAGAAATCCCTCTGTACCTCGTCATCCGTGCCAACATATAAATAAGGTAGGAGCTCATGTAAAACGTTTTAGTCCTCCTCAGGCTCAGGAGTGCTCATGTATATTATCGCTGATCATCTCAGCCCAATTGACATAATCCTTGCCCTCTAGCACCGAGGTTGATGTAATAAAACATCCAAGGCTCAAAATGTAGGACTGTGGGCAACCACCAACCCTGCTCAGCAACATGATAAGATCACAGTACTCTGTTTCAGGTCCTCGCTATGATCTGCTTTGGCAACTTCGCACGAGATGGCTTTGGAGTGCTCATCCAGTGAGTGTTAATTGTATCCATGCACCGTTCAAAAGCAGAAGCATACATCCGCTCCGCTCGCTCCCTGGACTTGTAAATCATGTTCCTGTGCACCAGGATCCCGAAAGCTTCACCAATGGCTGCCGGAGTGAGATTGGCAAGCACTTGGCCATCTGGTGTCATGATCGACCGGTGTTCCTTCTCGTAGCAGTTGGCGCACTCCATTATAAGCTCTGAGCACTGAATGGCTGGCGCGAAACCAGCAGCTGCATATAATCCACTTCGGACGATGTTGTGCGAAGTGACTGAAGCCCGATGACTTCCAATTCCAAACAGCCTGTTCTTGAAGGTCTCCAGGTTGACAGAGCCCAGGTTAGTATCCGTCAACTTGCCCAGCTTTGAAATGAACTTCGACTCCGACATGAACGTTTTGCTCAGCCTCTTGATCATAGCCTGTCTTGAGGCACCATTGTCCTTTCCGGTTGTCCTCGCTTCAGCCATCTGCAACATAACAATCATTCATCAGCAATTAAATTTAATAAAATAAGGCATGATAGGGGCTGCAGTCGAATTCTAGAAGCTGCAATAACTCTCGTGTTTGCAAACCTCAGCTTCTTCTCTTGAATATACTCGAACTCCGACACTTAGAACAGATTTCTAAGTGAACTTTGATGACTTTACTTCTCAATCAGCAATCAGCAATTTTAACTATTTCGTATCAGCAATCAACAAACATCAAGCTAGCAAGTTCGCACTTCTAAGTTCTCAGCTACTTTACTCACTACAAGGCGTCCCTTTTAAATGGCAACTTCAACTAAGCTTAAACAAATTTCAATTTTCAGCCTCAACACTAGCAAAGCCGTACCTCCTTCAAGCTTTCAGCAATTTCTCAGTAAATACTTCTTTAACCAGCAATGGCGTACCTCTTCCAACCAGCAAGTGAGCACCTCTTGACTTTGGCAAATACTTCTCAGCAACTTAAGGCGTACTCCTCTCAGCAACAAATTTAATCAACTCTCAAGTGCGCCTCCTCAGCAAACTCAACTTCTCAGCAAAATTCAAACTTCAGCAACTCACTCAGACTCAGCAAAATTTCAAACTCTTCCAGTCACGACTCGCTGCAATGCTTCACCCTCTGAGCAAGTTCGACTTCCAGCTGTGAAAACAAGTGAAAAACTTGCTCATTTTATAGCTAAAATTCGAATTCTAGAAGAAGTTAATTTTAGCCAGTGCCATTAAACTCCACTACTCCACTTCAAGAATTCGAATTTTCCCTCTCTGGTGTTTCTAACACTTGTCTCCAGTCGTCGGGAATATTATTCTTCTAGAAACTTGACTTTGACTGGCGTTATACCTGAATCCTGAAAGTGGTCGCCTTGACTTGCATGTTATACCATCGCGAAGGTTTTGAAAAACCCAGAAGGAAAATGCCAACATGCAAAGAAAATCTCTGCATCTGGACCCTGAAATTCGTGCCGGAAGCCGGACTGCTAAAAATAGTAAGTTGTCCAATTTCGCTCAAATTTTGCATGCAAGCAGTCTGACATACCCTGAATGCCGTGTGATGATCGGAATCTCAAAATAGCTGACGAACTACCCTAAATTTCACACTTACTAAAAATAGTAAGTACCCTGAATTGATGAAAACTGGCTGGAAGCCTGCTGGATGTCTGCTGACAACATCGTTAAGCTCAATTTTCAATTTTCTCACTTTACTTGACCTTGAATTGGCTGAAAAGTTCAAAACCCTAATTTTAGACTTGGCCAATATTTCGCGTTTAAGCTCAATGACGGACACAACCCCCCGAAAGACGGACACCAGAAAAGAGACAGAGAGAGAGAGAGAGGAAAACCCAAGCCAAAAGACCGGAACGGAGCAAAAATTAGGGGGTCCCCATCTTGAATGGGGCGATGTGTGAAAAGGTCACAACAGGTGGCAGGAACTTCTGCTTTGATACCACTGAAATAAGCCCCTTAATTTTTTCTCTCTTGATTTTCAATATCAATTACAATGCACATGCACCCGTTAAGGTTAGCTCCAAACCAAAACGATGTGGAAAAGAACTCTAACAAAGAATGCGCCCTGAAACCACTTAAGGAAGAGGGGCGGCATATGGTCAGAGAATCCCTAGGATCTAATAACTCAACAACTATAGGATGATTACAATTGGAAGTACAAAATAAACTCAATGGCAAGAATGTGCACATAAGATCCCTTTGAAGGCGAGGTGCTAACATATGGCGGAGTAAGAATCACAAAACTGAAAAAATTTAAGCGGTGAACCAGCTATAAAGATTTCCGCTCAACCACTTACACAGTGGGAGGAATATAACAAACAATTCAATTAATTCATCCACTGCGGCGGGCATCCACTTAAGAGTGGGGATTCTCCACTTTTTAGTGGGTACAATGAAAGTTACAAGTTTATTCTCCACACTGGCGGTAAACCATCCAGGGGTTACAACTATGAGAGATTAATATATAAAATTTGCAGCAACTAAAGGACTGGAACAGTACTATTGTTTACAGTCTTACAATGCAAAACATCTGCAAGTAATAAGTGCCAAATACAATGATTTTTACAATGAAATCTGCTCCAAACTTCTACAATGTTTTCCACTATATCTCTGATTACAAACATGAGAAAGAACTTGAAAGAAATATTGCAAAAAGCTGGAATAACCAGGTCTGATAAAGATAACCAGCAAACTGAGATTTCTTACCAGCAATTAGCCATCACTGTATTGTTCATATCTTCACCCAGAATGCTCCTATCTCCTCCAAATTGAATGCACATGAAACTAGAAGTATAAATACCCCAAAACTATAGCATAATATAGAAAGAACTAGGTCTGATATGAAATACCAGCAATCTGAAGTTCAGAACAACAAGCAAGTATTCAACCAAAGGGCTCTAAACTCCTTCCATACTTCACCAATATAGCTGAAACTTAAAACACACCTTCCAATTGCTAGGCGTCCAAGAAAACACCAAGTAGCAAGGAACCAACAACTCCTAAGATGCCCAACACAGAAATCAATGCAACTTATGAAGAAGTACGGCCCTAGAAGAGGGCGATTTCCATAGGAAAATGATGGCTGCAAGATAAAATCTGAAACTCTACCAATAGGGGCGCCTTGAACATAGAAAACATTATAACAAATACCCATAATGATATAAAATTCTCTCAAAGAGTTTTAACTGAAATTCTACTTCAGCCATTGAAAAACCAGCAAGATGAAAACTGAAAATATCTCACCAAAACTCCACAATAATGCTCAATATGTACTTCTGGATGAAGCACACTCTCAATCCACCACCTAGGGAACCATAGTTTCAGGCCTGAAGGGTGGAGTAAATTTGCTAAGCTTTCCCTTAGCCGGATTCTGGATTTCAAACCAGCAGCATAACTTTACAATATTTTCCAAAGATTGAGAATGAATGAGCAAGGCCTCAATAAATAAGCTTCAAATGGAAAATGAAACACTTTGAATTCCAAGAAGTTGAATCACTTCAACTTCCAAAAGGGATGCCACTTCAACCTTTCAGTTTATTTTGAAATAATAAAATATTATTCATCTTCCCGTTTTGGTGTCCAATTCAAAATGCAACAATAAAGCATTTATTAAATCATTAAATGCTCAACTTGACCCCTTAATGTCCCCTCTTTAAAACAACTTGAAGTCATCAAGTCTAGGCGTGGGGTACAACTTAAAAACATGAAATTGACTAAGTATAAAACTCAATCCAAGGAGATAACCAAAACCAACGCCAATACTGAAACTGATGGATTGCCAAAAATAGCATGATGACCTGAGTTGAACTATTGATGATGCCACTGCCAAAATTAGACTTACTAAAAATAACCAATGCCAAAAATAGTAAGTTCACCTCAAAACCAACGGAAAGCTGAACTGAGCTAGAAGCAAGACTTACTGAAAGTGGAAACCCTAAATTTCCACATCTGAGTAGCCTATGGATTTCCGAAAATAGGCTAAATCCAAACGAAGAGAGTAGGGCTAAATTGGGGACATTACAGATTTATGTTTTTTAATTTATGGAATAATTGGTTTTGCTTATTTTTTCAGGTGACACCGTCTTCATGAAGTCCATTGATGCTTCTGCCCAATTCAAAAATGCCACATACTTGTGTGAGGTTATAGAGAAGGTGATAGCTGATGTGGGGGAAGAGAATGTAGTGCAAGTGGTGATAGATAATGCAACAAATTATGTTGCTGCTGGTAGATTATTGATGGAGAGGCACCCTACTATATTTTGGACTCAATGTGCCACCCATTGCAGTGACCTCATGTTGGAGGATCTTGGCAAGCTCCCATGGATCAAAACATGTGTGGATGCAACAAAAAAACATTTGCAAATTTGTATACAATCACACATGGGTGCTTAGCCTTATGAGGCAATACACGGGGTTGAGGGAGTTGTGTCGTCCTTGCATCACTAGGTTTGCAACAAATTTTATCACGATGCAATCCTTGATTCGGTCAAAGGCAGCTTTAAGGTGCATGTTTACTAGTGAGGAGTGGTCTTCCTCATCCTTTTCTACAAGCACTGCAGGGATTGCTGTGGCTGATTGCATTTTTGATGAGCAATGGTTTTGGACACCAGTGGATGAGATTGTGAAGGTAAAATTTAATTCTTTATTATTTTTTAATTTTTAATCATATTTTACTTTTATTTGTTTATTTTCGTTCACACTTATTTGTGAAACATGTTTGCACTTTGCAGTTTATTGAGCCCTTGCTAGTTCTCCTACGAGTTGCAGATGGAGAGAAGCCCGCAATGGGCTACATATATGAGGGCATGGATAGGGTTAAAGAGGCCATTAGATCAGTCTATGGTGGAGTTGAGGAGAAGTATCGTCCCATTTGGGATATCATTGATAGGAGATAGCAAAACCAACTTCATAGGCCCATCCATGCAGCCGCATGTTTCCTAAATTTGGCCTTCCAATTCCGCCGTAATTTCCGTGCAGATAAAGAAATTCTTAGTGGGCTCTGCTCGACAATAGAGCAGATGTTGCCTGCTGTTACTACACAGATAGTGCACGAGATAGATTCCTTCACTAAGGCACGAGGAGACTTCTTTGCACGTCAAATGTGCAAAGATAGTAGGACAACATTACTGCCAGGTAAAAATATATTTAGGGGCATAATTTTCATCTTTTTATATTATAATTTATTATTAAATGTTGAACTTGAACTTGAAACTTGAAATGAGATTGATTTTGTTTCTTTTTCTCATCTCAGATAGATGGTGGGAGATGTTTGGTTCTGATACACCGAACCTGCAATCCATTGCCATTCGTAGATTGAGCCAGACATGCAGTTCATCTGGTTGTGAGCACAATTGGAGTATGTTTGAGCACATACACTCCAAGAAGCGTAATAGATTGACAGTGGAGAGGATGAATGACTTGGTATATGTTCATTACAACCTTCGGCTCAGATATAGGAAGCTTTTTGACCACGATGACACCCCGATCAGTCTAGAGGAGGTTGATCCACAGGCTCAGTGGATCACTGAGGCTACAGATGCAGTCTTTAGTGACGAGGACCTTGATTGGGTGGACCAAGCAGAGAGAGAGGCCGAGGAGGAGGCTAGAGCACGAGGAGACATAGCTATTGTTGGTGAGAGTGGCATGGAGAGTCAGACATAGGCAGAGACTATGGCTGCAGTTGCAACATCATCCAGGACCCTTAGACGCCTTCGTAGGAAGGATGCTACCTCTACTATGCCATAGAGTCATAGACTTATAGCTATTGTTTTGAATCTTGATATTTCATATTTGTATGGAACATTTGATGTCATGGATTTCATATTCCATGAGCTTTGTATACATTTGACTAATTTTATATATCTAAGTATGCTATTTCCTTCAGCAACGCAACTACAATTTGTGTACTTTATACTTATGTGATCGTTGTATACTTGTGTATGTGATCAAATTTGCTTTTATTTGTGTTGTATTCAATAAAGGGTGCTTTAAACAAGTTTTAAATCCTTAAAAATCTCTAAATTTCTAGGATTTTTTCAACTTTTTTTCATTTTGCCAAGTCTGGGCCGAGTCCGAGTCCCGAGTTGCCGAGTCGAGTCACCCTCGCCGAGTCCGAGCCGAGTACGAGTCTCGTAACTATGGTTAAGATTGTAATAACACTTGAAAATTGCAATTGTTTCCTCATTGTAAGACTGTAAATAGTAGTACTGTTCCAGTCATTTAATTTGTTGCATATTCTTGAGTTTATTTTTCACATTTGTAACCCTTGGATGGTTTACCGCCAGTGTGGAGAAAGAACCATTTAATCTCTCATTATTTACCCACAGAAAGGTGGCGAATTCCCACAGTGAGTGGATGCCCGCTTAACGGATGAATTGTTAGAATTGTAATGTTTTCCCCCATTGATCAAGTGGTAGCGTGGAATTTCTCATGGTTGGTTCATCGCCCATCAACAATTAATTGTAATTCAGTTGTCAGTTTATAACTTAGTTCCTCCGCCATATACTATCACCTTGCCTTCTAAGGGATCTTGGTGAACATTCTTAGCGTTGAGACCATTTAATTTGATTATCATTTTGGAGCTAATGTTAATTATTTGGCGTAGTGCTGGTTTGTGTTGTGAAAATTCCAAGAAAAAATTAAGGGGCATATTTCACAGATTTTTTTAGAAAAAATACTTCTTGGCGAGGGCTATTTTTAGGGTTTTTCAGAAAAAGTTGTCCGAACAATATCATGTGCACAGTCAATCTTCAAGGTTTTCAGAATGCAGTTCTCCCAAGTCAAGTACAAGACCAAGACAGTCTTATTCCATGACTTCCTGAAATCGGCTGACACCAATCTGCATCGGGCACACCCAGAGGTCATCACTCCAGTAACAGAACCACCAAAATTACCAAGAGCAGATTGCGAGTGGTGAGGAGATGCTGCGAAGACACATCATCCTGCAAAGCATTAATTGTCCAGAGGGAGAAGAAGTCAACGACTGGCTAAAGGAATTGTTGACTAGAGGTGATGAGATGTAAAACACCCAGTTAGGACGTCCTACCCTCCAAAATAGCATTTATGACAAACAGGAGTAAACTTGATGCCTCTTTCCAACTTAACTCACTGTCCCATTGATCATGCATGTCAAATCCCACTAATTGTGGATCTCTATTTTGGAGGCACTTTTGTATTTGGAGTTCTCTTTTAGTTTAGTTTCAGTTAACTGAAGTAGATTTCCAATTAACTGCTAGGTCACCTACTTTTAGACATAGGAATAAATCTTGCAAATTGGCAAGAACTAATTGTTAACTCAAGGAGATTTTATGGTTGCCCACTCCTTTGAGCTTCTATAAATAAGAGTCTTTCCTCATTATTTTGCAACCTTTATTTACTACACAATTGTTGCGCCATTGTGCCAACAAGCTTGCAAGTCTATATTTGTTCACTCTTGGATGAGAGTTGTTTGGTTTGATAAGCAATTGTGTATGATTTCGTACCTTTGCTGTCCCAAATCTTTGTAATTTGTTGAGAAAGTTTGAAGAAATAAAAGGCATACACAATTTGATCCAAAGTTTCAAGTTCTATCAACGTCTTGTTCTTATAATCTATTGTCTCAATCTACCCCTTGGACAGGTATCGTCACCTCCTTGGGAATTTTGATGTTAATGGTTATCGTTTGATGTTGTGTAATGATCTGTATTTTAGCCTACACTTTGGACAGGTGTCGTCACCTCCTCGGGAATCCTGATATCCAGTTCATCGTCCTTTGTTGTTTCTTGTAAGTTGCATCCCAACCTACACCTCGGACAGGGGTTCCTCCTCCTTGGCAATCCTGAGATCCAGCTTACTGTAAGAGTGTTTGCTTGCATAAGACCTTATTCCAGCATAGATCTGAAAGTTTAGAGCCTTCAGACGTGTTTTGAGAGACGGTCGGCCCAAGTGATCCAACCATTCCATTCCCGCTCCTATATTCTCTTGCTCTGTTTATCTAGAGGAGATAGGATAGATTAAAAGTTAGCATAGTTGTAGTTAAGATCTGCAGAAACCAGAGAAAACCTTAGCTGCAACACATTGTGTTTATGCACCCTTGTGTCCTGCCCGTTTAGAAAAAAGGATAAGAACTTAGTAGATTTTACTTTTACGTGAACATCAACAAACAAGAGGGAGCTTCCCCTCCATAATTTGAAGAGCAGTCATCACGCACTGTGCATAGCTGTCCATTTCCAATAAGCACTCCAGAGGTGCTCACTGAAACGCCAACAAACCCCAAGACAAAGGGAGCATAGAAAAGATCCTGAGGGTAACCTAAGTGTGACGAACACTAAGGAAGGACAAAGTAGGGGATTCATATGTGGTTGAGAGTGCAAGAGAAGCACCGACATGTATAGATCAAAATTCTCTAGCCAAGTTCTAGCCACAAAGGGTGCACCAAGGAAGAAGGATGGTGACTCCCCCAACAAGTTCAAACATTGAGAGGCAAAAACTTCCAAAATTCACAGGAAGCAGGTCGGAGGATAATGTACGACACTACAAAACATGTGAAACAATATGGGTAGCCAATGACCAAGATGATAGGGCCTACTAGTTGAGAGCATTCCCAACAACCCAAGGGGTATATCCATAGACTGGTATACGGATCTTGAAGTAGCCTCTAAAGCCACATAGGATTTATTGAAAAAAGCATTTGAGGAAGAATTTAAACTTATTTGGGACAATAATCAAATGGTAGCAAAAATCTACAATACAAATCAAGGAAAACATGAAAAGTGAGAGTTTACAATCATAGGCTCAAGGAACTTCTAGTAAAACTAGAAAACCAACCCGTGGACAGATAGAAGAAGAGGTGACTCATTGAAGAGCTGATTCCTTCACTAAGAAAGAAGATGAAAGTTGTACCACCTATAACTAAACATAATAACAATAACAAAACATAACAATTACACATGAAATGTACAGAATATTGGATTGGTATTTTCATTCATCAGATAGAAGTTCATTACATCATATAACATCCATGCTCCCCCGACTACAAATGAATTGCCAATATATAGTTGGTCGATGTTGGTTGAGGACACCAACCATCGGCAACTACCTAGCCAAACTAATCAACTGTTAGGGATCAATTTCCCAATTACAACTTATACTAATTCCTTTTACTATGCACAAAGTATTGTTTAATTAATTACTTACTATTTGACCGACTAACATAATTAATTACTTACATGACTGATTACAAGCGAGGACAAAACATCTTCTCAGGGAAGAATAGACAAAAGAAGATGAAAGTTAAAAAAAAGTAGTGATAAAAAATCGAAGACTATCCAAGCCCTAAGAAGGGATATGATGAGAATGATGAAGGAATTGGAAGCAATAAAGAATCATACAAACAAAAATAAGGAAATGTGGTGTATTGAACATAAAATAGGTGATATCAAAACAAACTGTCCTAAGAAATTGTTTTGTGACATTTGCCAAGTCTTAGGACATTCTATTAAGTAATGCCCATATAACCTAAAAACAAGAAGCACACAACTGCTCTTCACACAAGGCAAGCAATCTACCCCATCTACTATGCCACCAAAGCAAAAGAACAACAACAATAATGCATCACCCGACAAGTATTGTAATAGGAGAGGGAACAATAATTGGTTAAATAATAATAGTGGAGCGAGAAAATGAATCAATATGATGCCAAAGGAAGACCCATGATACAATGTTACAAATGTAATCAATGGGGACATTTTGCTGAAGAATGTCAAAATGATCAAAACAAGGCTAGAGTGCTATGCAAGTGGTGTGGTCTAGGTGATCATGAAGACATAGACTACCGAAAACAAAAAGGTAGTATTAACATGATAGAAGTATAAGATGAGGTAGTTCTAGCCATCACCCAAGCGCGAATTAAGAAGGCTATATTTCCAGACCCTTGAATAGAAAAAGAAAGGCTCTGAGAAGCAAAGGCGAAAGTGGAGCAAGCTATGATGAAGGAACGAAGGGCTTCTAATGAAACAGCAAGTACCCCCACACAATCAAAATCTAACAAAAATATTACAAGGCAAGTTTTACAAACCACTATACCTATAAGAATGACAAACCTTCTATAGAGTATGCCACAACTGAGAGTGGCAATTACAAACATAGTAGGAGATGACCAAAATAAAAAACAAGAATGTACAAACACAAACATAATAATAGAACCCCCGCTGCACGAAGAGCAGGTCATTGATCTAATGTTGCCAGCAATAAACATGGGGAAGAAACCAGTTGTGCATATATAGATCTTAGGGAAAACCTTGACAAATACAATGGATGAAGAATCGAGAATAAATGTATTGCTAGAAGATACATGGAAATGTCTCAAGATACCAACCCTTTGGCCACCGAATTTTCAACTAGTAGGAGCAAACCAACACAAAATTAAACCATTAGGGATACCGATGGCAAAAAAGGTAATGATCGGGATTCAATAATTCTTGTTAAATTTTGTGGCTATACCCTTAGAGAAGGAAGCGTATGATACACTATTGAGGAGAGGATGGTTAATAGTAGCAAAAAAAAATCACAATTGCAAGAGGAACACCATCTTAATAGAGAATAAAGGGAGAAAGTAAATCATTGACTTGAGAAACCAAGCAATGAGAAAGAAGATTGCTTCTTCCAATTCAGAATCAATGAGAGGAGAAACATGGACAAAAGAAGAGAGGTTTCATGGAGCCAAATGATGAAGGGATATTGGACCTCCAACACTATTCAGAAGACGAGGCAAGTTCCTTAAGAAAAAAATTTCATTGGTAATTGGAGGATTATGAACTATTCAAGCAAGATAACAATATGATACAAATCAAAGACATTGACGGGAAAGAATACAATTAGGCGACAACAAGTCATATGTTCCATATGGAATACGAAGAGTACAAAGGAGTTGCCAAACTGGATGATACACAAGTCCATAACTTCGAACAAGAATAGATAATAAAGTATGAGGAATCAACGAGGAAATTAAACTTAGGAGAAGAGGATAACCCCAAATGATTATGGTAGGAGAAGACTAGGACCTAGAACTCAAAGCTGCCACATTCAAAAAAAATATAGAGTACAAAGACACATTCACATGGACTTACAAAGATCTGAAGGGAATACAACCAAAGCTTTGTGTACACAAAATTCCCTTAATTCCAAGAGCACAACCTATATGGAAACGACCATATAGAATGAATAAAAAATTATGCAGCAAAAGTCCAAAAGGAAATACAAAAGATGCTAGAAGCAGACATAATCTTCAAAGTAGAGACCAATGATTGGGTTTCTTCGATGGTCATTGTAGAAACCCTTGTTTCCCCTGTTTCTCGAAACTGTGTGTTTTTGATTGTTTTGGTATATTTTGATTTTTTTTGAAGTTTTTGCATGAATAATAATGAATGGGATTTTGGAAGGAAATTGATATAAAATTGCATATAAATTCAATGAGCTTAGATCTAATTCAAATAGGCTCAGGAATCGATAACTACTTATTTCATTATTTTTGCCATAGCAATTACAATAAAAATCTCTGAAAATACAGGCAAGATCTGACTAATATTATTTTAAAGAACCTGATTTGCAGCTAGCTGAAGATGACTGAAACTGGTACGGCTGCAATAAATATCCACTTGTCCCTCTATCAAATGCCAGAAGATTGATCCTGGGATGAATGCGCCAACTGGGTAGAAGTCAGATGGCCAAAATGGAAGGCGATTTCTCCTGAGCAAAGAAGTACGCCCTTTCTTGAATGGTACGGCCTTTCTTGAATGGTACGGCCAGGTACATAAATGTACGGCCTGAACACAGCAGCAATCAATGAATAAAATGTACGACTCTCTCTGGAATCTCCAGATCTGAAGGAATAGGCGCCTCAACTGTATAAACCCTGCTAGATAAATTGCTAATCAAAACCCTGAATATTTCTTGTCTGTGATGCTCTGTAATTTCTTCTAGATGAAGAAATCTCTTTGCCTGGCAATAAATCAGAAGATATTTCACAACCTCTGAATTGCTTTCACTGGAGATGGCTCGTTCCCCAATGCTCTGAGACTGAAACCCTTGGCTTCCGTGCTCTGGTCAAGACTTGATCAATTTTCAATACACAATAACATTATGGCTCGATTTCCAATGAAA